>CAJNIZ010009890.1:111867-183925 GCA_905231905.1 Symbiodinium pilosum
ACTCTAAACCCTAAACCCAAAGCTACCAAGTCCCCCTGATCCTGCAAGGATCGCTATGACAAAAGCCGAAGAGCTGGGTCTGACAGCCGGAGTGCCGAAGCCATTTGCAGAGAGCTCAGCAGCTTTTGAAGTTCAAGGTGGTTTAAAGGGATCTCAAGGTGTTTTAAGGGGGGTTGAAGGGGTTTGAGGTGGGTTTAAGGGGATTTTAGGGTTCAGGGGGCTAGGCATCCGTTTGATTAGCTTTTTTTTTGTTTTTGGTGGGGGGGGAGGGGGGGGGGTATGTTAGACTAGAGTTAAGGACTAGAAGGGAGATGAAGGGAGTACATTAATAGTTACTGCAAAAGCGGGAAAGTGTGCAATGTTGCGGCCCCCATACTCCCGGTATATTTGTGGGATAGGGCATCTGGAATGGATCTAAACCCTAAACTCAAAACCCTAAAAACCAACATATTTGTAAGAACCTCCACTGTTTAGGCTCCTGCACTACCGTCTAGGATGTAGGGTTTGAAGCAGTCTTTGGGTTGGAGGTGTCTATGGTCCCCCTCTAGGTAGATAGAATATGGCTTTGGGTATATTATGGTAAGATCCCCATATACCCCATGTACTATCTACTTAAAGGGGACTATAAACTCTAACCGTGTTGGGTCTAAGCATTTGAGATGTGGGGCTGGAGGGTCTCGGGGATCCGAGCTGAGCCTTCCATAACTTACCTTTGGAATGAAGGAATGAATCCTTTCTCTTTAGGTTTTAGGATCCCCATAACACCCCGCCAAGAAGGAGTCTCTATTTTCTTGTCCATTCCTTCCTTCCTGGTAACCAAGGTAACCAGGGTGAGATGAACATCCAAAGTCATAAAGCCCTGTCTATTAGGGCTCTGGGTTTAGGGCCAAAACCCTATACCCCTCTCTCCATGCCATTGTTTAGGCGCTAGAGTTTAGGGCCCTCCCTCCCGGCCATCGTAGGGTGTGGAGGCTTGGCCGCACCAGGCCAGGCCCAACCACCAAAAGATGCGAAAAAAGTCCCAGCACAAGATGCTCCTCATTGTAGCTTTCGTCCCCTAGGCCCTATGCTACAATATATGAGCCATAGGCTAAAAAACTTAAAGGGGGTTATATAGGGGATTCTGCTACTACAGGGCGTATTGAGAAGGATACTAGGAGTTTAGACTATAGCTCATATAGTCCCCATTGCGTACTAACTGACAGCATCCACGCCCAGGGGGCCCCTGAGTTTTGGAGCCTACATTCCATGGCCACGAACCCCTGAGCTTCCCTAAACCCTAAACCCTAAACCCTATTCCCTACTCCCAAGGCCCCAAGGTTTACAGTTTGAAGTTTCGAGCTTGAGGCTCCCATCCTAGGGCGCGAAGTAGGCTGAACCCTAGGCGGTTGAGGCCCAAAACAATTTTGCCCCTATTAGGGTTTAGGGTAGCTTCCCCCTCACAGAAAGCCAGGTCCTTGATCATGAAGGCCTCCTTGCTGTTACCATTGGAGGCACGGCCGCTGTTACTGTTGACTGTTTTATACCTTCGGCCCCTGCCATTTCCACAAGAGACTATGCCCTATATGTTATCTTCAGAACCTTGCACAATATTAAACCAGCCCTCAGAAAACATCATAGAACACAGTCGGTGCCTTGGGATACTTTGGGGACGTCAGGTATAGACAGGGATTTCTGTCTCATTGTAGGGGATCCCCTCTTTTGCGAAACCCCGTCGGACCTAATTCCTAAACCCTGACCCCCAAGCCCAAACCATACAAACCCCAGATCCAGAACCCGCGGCGTGAGCCCTACAAGCTGAATAACCTCCCAAAGCCCCCCCTCGAAACCCGTACGCTCGGTTACAGGGTACCCAAAACTCTATCCTCATTGAATATACCTTACCATGTCTACCGACCACGAACATAAACCCAGTTTCCCATGTCATCTTCCATCTTCTTCCCAACTATTCAGATCGTCCATCTAAGCCCGTTATACATCCCCTACAAAACCTAAACCCTAAACACATGCGTATATATGTACGTGTATATATATATATATACCCACCCAGCTTCCCTATATTCCCCTAACCCTAAACCGTAGATTCATCCAAGCCGCCATGGGTGGCGCTAAGCCGCCCGTGGAGCTTGTGGCGGGCACGCTGGGCGTTATGGGTGGCACCAGGGATGGCGCAGAAGCTGCCTTTGCTGAACAGATTGAGGGTTTAGGGTTTAGGAGGGTCTAGGGTTCTATAGGGGAAGACAGGAGGATTTGGGTTTAGTTTTTGTTTCAGGGTTTAGGGCTTAGTGCTGAAGGATATTACCCCCATACGCCAAAAATGGGGGAGGTTTTCCAAAATTGGGGGTACCTGCTTGGGAGTTCCCGTAATAAGGGCGATCGTTTTTTGGAGCCTCCGATATACGGAAACGACATGTATCAGGCAGGACCGAGAACTATGGGTCCTACATGATGCGCGCGAAATGTTCAGAACGACCCCTGCAACCGTGCCGACTGAAGCCCACAAAAAACCCTTCAAGTCTCTTCTGAACATCCCATGCTATCAGAAAGTATTGCCATGATGGCAATGGTCTGAGTTATGCCTTCTCAGTCACTGAACCAAGTTAGGTTGAAATTGCTCTTGTAAAATACTAGACCCAGAAGAAAAAAATCTTATGCCATATTGGGGACTAGACTGGAGCGTCATTCACAGACTTTATAGTCAGTCGTTGAAACACGCTTTAGGCTCTTTGGCCTCTCAAGTCAATGATCTGGAAAAAACCTCTAGTATTCCCACTCAGCTTTCCCCACTCAGCTTGGTTGGCCTTCGGGGCCCTTTGACAAACATGAATATGCAGGGTCTTATGAAACCAGTATTTCAAGGCAAATATTCAGATATCCCAAAGGCCAACCCGGTAGAACTACTCATCTGGGGCTGGGACCATGCTGGCAGCTCCAATGGCATCTAGGCTTGCCTGGGCGCTTCGCGTAAACCGAAATAAGCATTCCAAGCGTCAAAATCTTTGCAGACATCGTACCTGCATAGTACCTCCATACTCCCAATAACAGCCAGCAGTAGAGAGACATGGTAATTGTTCAAAATACATGTCCCAAAAATTGCCAAAACGAGCTTCCCTTTTTGGTTAGGATCTCCCTTTACACACCCCATTTGCCCAAACTGCCCTTCACCTAGTTATGTCATGCACAGCCCTGCCTGATGAAACCTTATCATTTCAGGGCTGGGTTACATGTCTGGTTACGGGCCCTCTTGCATGCCTAAACGGCCTTGCCATCTGCAAAGGACTTTTCCTAACTTCGCGCTAAACCAATGGCGACAAGTGCGAAGAATCCCAGGATGCACATTCTCGCTCTTTTTCTGCCAAAGCTAGACAATGCAATGATTACCTAGGAATAATGGAAAACAACATGGAAACCACTGTATAATGGAGAACCAAATGGCAAAGCACGAAGAAAATTAAACGCACACTGGAATTGTGTAGTAGTCGTTTATAGGGATTATATGATCACCTGCCTCATGCAATCCAGGAATACTCGCTGGAGAAGCGCTCTGAAATCACCGCCGCGATCGCCCAGACTCCATGAACCGAGAAACCAAAACTCGAGAAACCTGCAAACCTCTAAACTATAGATACGCCTTTGCAGTCATAGGTCTCCTACGAATGAAGCCCGCCACAAACCTTTAGGCCATTTATCCTGAGCCCCATGACGTAAATCTCCAAATTAACATGCCTGAAGCACTAACCCTATCATATCCTTCAACTAAACCCTGTTGTCTCTTCATTGCATTCCTGATTAATCTATGCCCTCCCAATACTACTGGGACACGAAATCCGCTTATCATAAATATTCCAAATATATCTGACGCTCTATGCTGGGAACGTGTGCTGTTGGGATGCGGGTAGATAATCGAAGTGCAGGAGATTTGTCAACCCTCTTATCCTCAAACCCAAAACCTGTGAGGCCCTGGCTGCCAGCGAAGTTTCCGCTGGAGCAGGAGCCGGAGTGGCTCTTGCCGGGACTGCCAAGCATCAAACTCTCCGCAGTCGTCGGGTGAATGTACGGTTACGATTCAGGGTTTAGAGATCAAGGTTTGGGGTCGGTTTCCAGGTTTGGGGGTTTGGGGTCTTAGGGCTTAGAGTTTACCAGCTTCAAATCCCCAGACTAAAATGGAAACCAACATAATCAATATAACGTACCCCTAGCAGGACGATAGTCTTTACAGGACTTTTTTTGGGCTGTCACATTAGTTTCCGCGAGGTAGCCAGTTTTGAGACTATAGCCAAAGCTGGAATGCCGGAGTTTACGGTTCATGGTGGCAAGCAGCAAGAGCCCTGACAAGACCCTCGACTAGAACAGCAAACCTGAAACCCCAAACCCTTAACTGTAAAACCCCGAGCTGTAAACCCTCTATATAATGTATAGCATATAATGAACTATATATTTACATATATATATGTATATATTACATGTTATGTCATAGCTCAATGAGCCTTTATGTAACCCCTCTATGGCCTTCAAAGAAACCGCTAACCTCCCATCTAACCTACATATCCTCTTTAAAGGGACACCCCTAAACCCTAAACCCTAAACCCCAAATCCGTAGGCCTGGAGCTTTAGACTGTGGTGGGGCGCTCGAAGTGGTTCCAGCGCTCGGAGCAGTAGGGGCGCTCCCTTTGCTGAGAAAGGTTGGGGGTTCTTTTGAAGGGGTTACAGAGAGAATATGAGGACCCTAAACCCTAAACCCTAAGGGTTCCCTGAGCAGGAGGTTGTAGGAGTTCGGGTTCAGAGTTTCAAGCTCAGGGGGTCGGGCGTTGGGTTTCGGACTTCGGGTCCACGGGTCTAGGGTTGGGTGGTATGTTGGGATGAGAATGGGGCTAAGGGTAAACGTGGAGAATCAAACTCAGAGGAAATTGTAATGGAACATGGGCTTATATGAGCCATAGTTGCCATAGTCTAAACTCCAAGTATCCCCATTCATTACTACCCTATAGTAGTCCCCGATATAATCCCCCATATAACCCCCACAAGAAATTTGGACTTTTGCCCATAAGAGGGGTCCAAAGATAGTGAATGTAGGGAAAAGGGGGGCCCCTAGAACTTTAGGGTGTTTAGGGCCTAGCGTTTACGGTTTGGGTTTAGCGTGTTGTTGTACATTCTGGACATACATATATATATATACATATGCTAATTCAGTGCGCATGTTTTAGGATGGTTCGTGGGGAGCAAAGGGATGAACAAGACAATGGCAACAGATTGCATGAAAGCTAAAGTCTAAACTCCTAGCATCCCCCTTAATAACTACCCCTATAAGTCTCCCTTACATAACCCCATTGAACCGCCTTTGAGGAGCTGAGACTATAGCTCATATGGTCAAGGACAGCTTCAAGTCGGGTAGTTAGTTTAGGGTTTCTGGTTTAGGGTTTAGGGTGTTACCATGCGGCTAAAAGCTCAAAGGTGTACAATAACGTATACAGGTACTAGCGTATAACTACCAGGGGGCCTTGGGAAGTACTACCGCTAAGGGCCCAGGGCAGAGCATGCTAGGGGGATCCGAGGCTGTAGGTGCGGGCGGAAAACGGCGAATTCATCCTAGAAGCCCAAACCCAAACACTAAACCAGAATATTCATTCACTCTTACACACACCCAACCCTACACCCTAAACCCTTCAAACACCCTAAACCCTAAATACCCCAAAAATCCTAAATACCCAAAGTCCAAGCCCACGTTGAGAAAGAAAGGCCCTAGCCTCCAAGCATAGACATGGTTACCGAGTCGATGGCGGCCTGACAATTTTTTAGGATGGTTTAGAGACCCCAAGATGGTCCCTAATAATCCCTATATAACCCCTATAATCCCTGTAGTTTCCATTTTCTTTTCCATTATCCCAATATAAACCCCAATATGGTCCCTAATAATCCCTATATAACCCCTATAATCCCTGTAGTTTCCATTTTCTTTTCCATTATCCCAATATACACCCTAAACCTTTAGAGTTCAGAGTTTAGGGGTTAGAGTGTAAGGCTTCCTTGAGTGTTTAGGGCTTCCTTCACAGTTTAGGGCTAAGGGCGTAGGGCTTCGCATACAGACTACGGCTTGCGGTTTAGGGCTTAGGACTTCTCACACAATTTAAGGTCTAAGGTTTAGCAGGTTTGTGGGGAATTAGGGCTCAGGGTTTAGAATATCAGGGAAGGACATTCATTCAAACGGCCGCTGGGTGGTACTTTATGGCCCCCCAAGAGTCCTTTCTACCCCAGACCCTCAACCATAAGTCCCAAACCTGAGGCCCAATCCCCAAATCCTGAACCTTGACAAATGAGATATGAAAAGTCCCTTACACAACAATGGTGGACATTGCTAATCATCTCGAAGTACCACCTATATAGGCTGTTTTCAGGGTTTGGGGTTTAGGAGGAGACACATTCACGGGTGGTGTTATGGGGGTGAAGGAGGATGGAGGACCCAGGGTTAAACGAAATATTCAACCCCCAAAACCCTAAACCCTAGAACATTCGTCGAAAGAGTGGGCCTAAACTGTTTATCTTAAAGAAGCGGAAGGGTTTAGGGTTAAGGGAACTGTTAATCCCAAAGCCCAAACCCTAAATCCTAAACCCTAAAGCCTAAACTGGCAGAATGTAGAGCTTCGGGACCCCCGAACTGCCCAACTGAAGTCAACTTGGTACATGTACGTTCTTGGATTTGCCAAAATTAGGGTTCCCTTTAATCGGGGATATAGGGGTTCTATAGGGATGTATTGGATTTAGGGTTTCAGCTTTCCCAAAATTAGGGGTCTTATGGGGGTCCCAATAATAAGGCGTAAGGATTATTCAAATCTTGGGGTATATAGGACAGCATTCAATTTCTGGCAAAGCTAGATCTCTTTTGCTCTTCGGGCCCTTTCACCCGTCTCGGGGCTACATGTTCAACGCATGTCGACTTCAGCATTGAGATAGCCAAATGACCTGCAGAGCACTTGCACGCCTTTTGCAACACATAGGTGCGGTGCTACAAAGGGCATTTTCAAATGAGATCGTCCATCCTTCTCGGAGAAGGCCCGAACTCCAAACCCCAGTATGCCCGACCCACCCTAAAACTAAGATGGGACCGGACATGAAACACCTTTGAAAAGAGCGGTCATCAAGGTAGGTCTCCTTTTGTGGTAACAGGTGTGTTTGAGGAGGGGTTCGAAAACCCATACCCTGTTGCATGAACCCCAGACCTAAACCCTCAACCCAGAAGCCTGTAAACCCTAGGCCATAAACGCTGAACCCTCAAACCCATTCAAACCCTAAGCCGTAACCCGTGTGGGAAGCCCTACTAAACCCTAAACCCTAAACCCCTAAACCTCCAAACCCCCAAAACCCTAACCCCTAAACCTCTGAACTAACCCTAAACCGTTCACACCTGCGCTGCCGCCCGTAGCTTGGCCAAGGCGTCGGGCACGCCACCGGAATCGAAAGGTTCGCCTCCCGGGCCTGTTCAAGCATAGTGGTCCCTTTATAGAGGGCATTTGGGGTTTAGGGTTTATAGGGTTTAGGGTTTATAGGGTTTAGGAAAATCCACCAAAAACTGAAAATCAACACTGCAGGTCCTATGTCCTATGCCCTATGCTGCCGTATCCATCTGGGTTTGGGAAATCAAGTGTACAGGTTGGGGTGCAAGGCTTTCAGGCCGAGGACACCAAGATAAACACTAAATGCCTGGGTTGGCCCCTAAAACCCTTTGAAAAATATTAGTCTATAGTGTCCCTTATTAAAGCCATTAGGGAAAATATTAAATATCCCTGGGGCCTACCCAGATGCGCAACCACTGCCCTTGTTCTGCTTCTGGGTCGAGGGCTGGCTCCGTCGGTAAGGTGACTGCAAGCATCAGGCTCTTTGTATCTCCATAGCATTATCACAGCAAGCGTCCTTGTGACCGTGTGAAACTTGTTGCGCATAGCGTGGCTGAGATTGCCTGGTGGATGCCATGCTAAGTGATGCTTACATGCGCGGCCGAAGCCTTCCACGTATGCTTGCTATTGTTAGGGTTGAGAGCTGGTTTTTTAATTGCTTAGCAGAAGCCAGGCTTTAAAAAGAACCTACTGTCTTCCAGCACAAGTGGCTGTCGAATGGCATCCAAGTACCTTTCACCGAAAGTACTTCTTAATTCAGACATATTAGTCGTGTACAGTGTGGACAGGCCACACGGGAGATTCCCCAAGCGCTAATTCTTTTCCTCGAGCCCTGAAAACGGTTTTAGCTTCAATAGCTGGTTAGCATAAAGCCCAAACCCTGAATCCTAACCACGTTGTGCAAGTGCCCAGGTACCCCCAGTCTTCCCGCGGAGCAGGGGTCTACTCATCAGTCTACAGTATCTATTAGGAGGACCCCCCACCCTGTAATAGTGGTAAAGTAGGAATAGAAGAGGACCCTAATATAATCCCTATTATCCCTTATAGTCACTATCACTGGGTGGGGGGCCCACCTAAAGTATCTAAAACATCACTGCTAACCCGAGCTCTTGAGTGGCCAGGCCCCTGTATGTAATCCAACTTGAAAATCTGGAGCATGTCCTTAAAAGGGCAAAATGATGACCCACCCCAAAAGGTCATTAATCCCTTCCCCCTCATATTAAGATCTCTGACTCTCCTAAATTAAAATCAAGTTCAGGGGCCAAACAATCCCGAAGACTACTTTTAAAAGGGGCCACCTGGTATTGAACAAGGGGGTAAGAAACACAAAGGAGTTAGGGACCTCCTTGATTTCCAAAATTTTGATTACTTCTCATATGGTGTTTATAAAGGAATTTTATATGATAACCCAATGGGTTTGTTATAATGCATCTAATGTATTCATGAACTATCTCAAACTAAATCCAAATTAATTAGCTTTGATTAACTCCCCTATTGGAGAATTCAATGAATTAAATACTTACTTAATGAACTATTCAATTGACTAGTCAGCTTCCATGGAGTTTGAAAGCATTTCACAGGCAGCCCTATCTAGCTTTTCAATTAACATCTTTAAAAACATGTGCCCCGAATTATTGAATATTAGGGGGGGGACCTCGTTTAATATTAGGGGAGAGAGAGTATTCTACGTGCTGGGAGATTCCAGGTAGAATATGCTGCACCCCCGACCTATACACCTCTCTATGCAAGTCTAGCGCATGTACAGCTGAAGCCTATGTACCCGTGCAGTTCACTTGTGTCATCTCACGATACGGGAGTTTCTCAAAAACAGGGGCCCTACGTCAACAAGGGACATCATACACAGGGACTACAAGGCATTCCGGGGTCCCGTCTTAGGGAGTGTGTAGGAATTGTAAGAAGCGGATCCTCGTGGTGCTTCTTCGGGATGATCTGGCGAATATTTTGAGAAATACCCACATGTCTCCAGGTTCTGTGGTGAACCAGCCAGGTTATTTACCCTGAGCCCATCCTTTATCGATGAATGGTGCAACTTTCCACGAAACAACATTCCGTACCAGGCTTTAGCATAACCTTCAAAAAGCCTGTGGGGAGCTTCCATAACAGGGGGCGCCCCCAATACATTTCAATCTACTGTATTCCTCATTATAGGCGACCCCGCGAAAGGAATCCTTTCGGTAAAACCTAATCCCTGTAAACCACTCTATAGTGTCAGCTTTCATTGCATTGTCCAGTATTTTCCGACGTAGTAACCCCTAGGCCTGAGACCCCAAGTACAACCCCCATCAATGGGTAGTTCCCAAAATTAGGGTCCCATTTTTGTACCCTTAGATAATAGGTGTCGTGCTATAATCTATAACCAAAAGGGGCCCATGATTTTCAGAACAGTTCATATTATCCTTAAAGAGATCCGACAAGGACCCAGCGAAGTCAACCTTGACCCCTTAAGCTCAAACCCAAAACTCACGGCTTCAGGGTTAGCATTTCGTTTGGGACTCAAGATTCAAGGGTTAAAGGTTTAGGGTTTAGCGTCTAGTTTGAGATTCAGGTTCTAGGGGTTCAAAGTTTAGGGTTGAATGGCTGGATTGCATATTAATACTCTTTCACGCGCTGCCTATGAGTCCTACGTACACACACCACCCAGGAAGGCCCCTGAAACCACCTAGATCTGGAAACCCATAAACAAAGACACATATGCAGAGTTCTCCGCACATTAGGATGAAGGAAGATTTAGGGGTGAAAGCACCAAATTTACAGCCTAATGCCCAAACCCTAATCCCGAAGACGCTGAACCTGAACAAACCTTCTAGGAGAACTTCCCACATGGAGGTCTCTGCAGCTTAGAGCAGGAGCCTGCCGGTGCCTGCCTTGGAACTTGAGAAACCGGGTTCCCAAGCATCAGAAGTATGAGCCATCTACAAGGAGTTATAGGATTTAGTGTTGGCACCCTGGAGGCTGTAGGATACATTTCCGCCCAGTTCGTACTAGCCACCAATGTCATGAAAGCAGGAAGCAATCTCGCTTGGAACCCCAATGTTGTGAAACCGGAGGAAGAGAGATTGGGTGTACTGTTCACGCTCCAGCGTAGGCATCTTATGCCACAACTACCTCTTACTCACACTGTGCTGGGAATTAGAATCGTAGCCTAATCAGCAGCCTAGAACCTTAGGAAATCAATAGGCTACATTACATGTAGAGTATACTATTTCGATCATCTACTAAGCCATACCTGTAGGAAACCATCCTATATAAATGACTATACGTACATACACCAAAACTCTCCGGGGTCTGTTTGAGCTTCATGCTTCGCGTACGGAGGACGTCTGCCACCCTCAGTTGGGGCCCTCGGAATCCTGGACAGAATGACGGCGCAGGCGCAGGTCTCTTTGCGCGGAAAGGTTTAGAGTTTGGGGTCTAGGGATGACGGTTTAGGGGTTAAAGTGTAGGGATAAGGGTGTAGGGACGAGCGTCTGAGGCTTCGGGCTTTCCGATTGGCTTCGGGCTTCAAATATGGGCCTTTATCTTTTTGGTTCCCGAGGGTCTAGGGTTCAAAGTCTTATAGGGTTTAAGGCTTTGAAATGGACTGCCAAAATTGGAGCTGGCGACTCTGGAGCCTTCTTCTGCATTTTTTTTCGGGAATCTCTCCTCTGGGCCCCTAAGTCCCAAACCCTAAACTGTGTGCGTGTGGGGATTTCCCGACTGTTTGGCGGGACGTAGACTTTTCTCACAACAGGGGGCCCTGACACTTGGGGGTTGTGGGGATGTATGGGTGTTACATAGGGATTCTTTGAATGGATACCCGTTTCACCACACGAGGCTTCTTCAGAAACCTGCGTGATGCCTAGACGCCGCCAACACCGAGCCGTCAACACCGTAAACCCTAAACCCCTCGAACCACAAATTCCACAACGGTTGAAGATAACCTTAACTTCAACTGAAGTGCCATGTTTTGGTGCCTGAAACCAAATGAGATCATTTTCGGCTTTACATTCCACACCCCAAAAATGTTATGATCGTAGTCTATGTTGGGGACTATAGTGTCCTCAGATTAAACGCTGCTTAACTGCCCTATGAAGATTTGTTCTTGCGAAGGCCCCCCCCCAAAATAGGTCCCCTTATACAAACATAGGGACAGCTGAGCATTCTCTCAAAGGGCCACGCCCAAAGTAATTTTCCAGATCACCCTAGCGGCCGGTATGTACCAACAGATGATTGCGATCAAGACGTAGATGGCAATCAAGATAGAGCCTGAGCGCGCTGCTCAGATAAAGGTTACTGTAAGGGTTTAGGTCTCAAATTTGATTGAAATGAACAAGTTGGGCTATATAAGCCTTATAACTTATAACCCCTAAACCCTAAACCCTACTACACTTATAAGAGAACTCGAAAGGCTTCTAGCCCTGCAGTGTACCTCGGTCTTGCACCACTTATAGTCCCCCTTAAGTAGATAGAATATGGCTTTTGGTATATTTCAGGGTTTAGGGTTTAGGGATAGAATATGGCTTTGGGGTATACTTTAATAAGATCCCCCTACACCCCGTATTCAATTTACCTAAGCGGGACTATAAGGTAGTTTCCCAAAATAAGGGGATTCCAATATAGACCCTAAAGTGCTACTATAAGTCTGATTATCTGAGAACTAAAAGTGCTACCCCCCAAAACCCTAAACCCTAGAACTCCCTACATATGCCTATAGAACCCTATGTCCCCTTTAAAGGTACCGCCTCATTTTGGGAAACCCCCCCTAAAGTTCCTGGGACCCTTGATGTCGCTCTGGCAGTCTTTCGAGGCTTAGGGTTTAGGGGTTCCAGGGTCCTAGGGTTTAGGGGTTTGGGCTTTTAGAGTTTTAGCGTTTAGGGGTTTGGGCTTTTAGGGTTTTAGGGTTTGGCTTGATTAGCTGCTTTATCCTGCTTTGCTAAATACAGGGCCTACGTTCACCATGCTATCTGAACACATGTCCCAAGACCCCCAATCCCGAATCCACTAAACCCCAGCCACTGACGTTATTGGCCCGTCAAAAGTTTGGCCTTGTAATTCAAGAATGACATATGTTGCGTGTATATATATATATATAGAAACAAATTTACCCGGTAGCATTCCTATATAACCCCTGCATTATCCTTGCTGCCTAAACTCTAACCATCCCTAACCCTAAACCCTAAGCCCTAAATCTAAACCCTAAATCCAACACCCTATCCCTTATAAAACTTCTCTATCTGCTCAGGTGGCCTTCAAGCCAATTTGAACAGCCATCCTGAAGGGCGGTATGCGTGATGAACACGGAGAGAATCATTACCTGGAGGGCTTTGTAGTGTTTAGGGGTTCAGGGTTTTAGAGTTTGAGGTGTCTAGGGGGTTTAGGTATTTAGGGTTTGAGGGCTTAAGGCTTAGGAGTTTAGGGCTTTAGAGTTTATAGCTCAGTTGCTTAGGAATCCTTACCTGGGGGACGGGTTGCCTTAAAAGGGTTTGAGAACCCTAAACCCTGGGATTTAGAGTTTAGGGATTTGGGAGCTCAGGGGTTCAGGATTTACCTTTCAAGGCTTCGGGTGGCCGATTACCGGATTACCGGGGAGTTTACACAGGGGCGGTTGGGGTCCCAATAAAGGGGTTACGGGGCTATACAGAGGCTTCTGGCAATTCATATTTATATTTATTTACTCAAAGAGAGAGAGCGAGCGAGCGAGCGAGCGAGCGAGCGAGCGAGCGAGAGAGAGAGAGAGAGAGAGAGAGAGAGAGGGTCTCGCATGCGCATCATCGCACAGTAGGCACCGCATTAGAGTTTGGGGTTTGGGGTCAAGATGTGGGAACTTCGAAAAAGGAACTTCGAAAAAGGATCGTCTTCAAAAAAGGGTCGTCTTCAGTCTACATTGCGTTCAGGTATGCTTCCGTGGTATTCTTCGAGACGATAGCCTCGTAGTCTGTGCTGGTCATTAATTAAAACATAAACACCCAAACCTCTCTCCAACAATGGCCCACACATGGGGCGGTCATAGGGGACACTGGGTGATATGCGGATTGCAAGTAAATCATGTGGGTGTGTCGCTATGAAGGATTCGGATGCGAGGATTTTCGAAGGAGACTCAGGACTAGAGCTCAGGCGGGTTTTGAATGTTGAGTTTTTGTGTCATTTGCATCGCCATGACAGCATCCCGAGGTAACATGCCGTGTCGAGGGTTTTGGGATTGGAGTTTACTATGTCTGGAGCGTTTAGGAATTCTGCCGCAGAGCTCGAGGATTGCAAAAGGATCTTGCACGGGCGATAAAGGGGTCACAGATGTAGACCAGTTCTGTAGAGAAGGCATAGTTCTGCCTAATCACTCCTGACTTGTCTCCGCAAAACACTCAACCCAATAATCATCAAGTCGCTGTGGTGTCGAAGATTCGGAAATCCAACGACATCGGCACGTCGAAGGCCTCAGACTCATGAACTTGTTGCACCATACACCCTGAACCCTAAACCGTAATCCAGAAACCCCTCCCGAACCCTTATCCTGGAAACGCAAAACAAAACAGCCTAATCCCTGAACACTACGCCATCAACAACCTAATCCTGTCACGAAAACCTGGAGGCGGGTTTTCAAAGGGCAGAGATCCGCCTGGCAACTCACAAACTGTTACGCGCTGAGGATGCTTTAGCTTTACAGAGACGTTTGTGCGGAATTTCATGGGCTTCCTTACTACCCTCCTCTGTACAGCCCCCCTCGGTTCCCCCGTGACTGACCTTCATTGGGCCTAGTTATCCCTAAATGACCTTAATTAAGTGGGGAAGCTAGGGAGGGTAGTATAGACGTGGGTAGTAAGGAAACCCATGAGAAGTGGGATATTTAGGCACTCTCTTCAAGGAGTCTACATGGCATGTTTTTAGGGGGTCGGTTTTTCAAAGTACGTAGCGTACTTGAAAGTGGAGCTAAGAGGGTTCTGGGGGGGTTATAGAGGTCCCCAAGCCCTAAACCCATAACCCTTAGCCCACCCACAAAGTATAAGGATTCGTAGAAGTTCCTCACAGGCACCATAGTCTAAACTCCTAGTACCCCCCGCAACAACCCTTGAAGTAGTTCCCTATATAATTCCCTACATGAACCCCCTTTAAGGAGTTTAGACTATGGCTCACATGATAGTCCCCTGGGGATGCCTCTCCCTCAGGCTTAGAGTTCAGGGTTTAGGGCTTCCAAAGCCAGCTAAGAAAATGGAAAATCCTCAAAGCGGTTCCCTGGATTTTCTGAAAGACCCGGGGGCCCCGAACCCCTTCATTGAGGAATATACTATATCCTAAACGATACTAAAATACCTACGATGATTTAAGGTTACTTCTTACTTTTTAATGGGCGTATTTCATCGTTCTTGGCTCTCTGGGCATTGTCAAGCAGTTTCCACAAATACGTCTTTCTTGGGGATCAAAAGGGTTTGATGGGGGACTTAAGGGACCTACCTCTCATACAACTTTGGAAGCAGCGATGAGGGAGCTTCCCAAAAGAGAGGCTGCAGGGATATATAGGGATGAAAGCAGAATTTTGGGTGCTTGTTCGGGATGAGAGGGGATCATCTTGAGGAACTCCCATCACTTGACCTAAGTCTAAACTCCTAGTATTCCCCTTAAGAAGCCCTATTAGACTGCCCTATCGATATTCTGCCCTATGTCACCCCCTTTGAGGAGTCTAGACTATAGCTCACTCGATTCAGCAAGGCACCCAACCGACGATCACCGAGAAAGGAACCACGAGCAGTGCGATCTGCGTAGACGACCCCACGGCGACCCCCAACCTGAATGTCGCTGAGATAACATGTGGGTGAGGGTTCTTCTTCCTGATACGCTAAGATTACAATAAGAAGAAAATGGCGGCTTACAAAAACAAACCCCCAACTTTTGGTAACCCCCCCGTGCAGTCTTGGGGTTACGTCTACGTTTGGATGGAGGCAGTGCTGCAAACAGTTTGCGAACTCTGAAAACTGCATGGCCATGTCCCCATGATGCGGGTTTCATTTAACTGGTGCTTTGTAGAAGCGATAGTCGTCTGGATGATAGGGGCTCCTTTCTGCCTGTGGGACCTTGGAGCTTACCATCCTGGCCGCTGAAACAAAAAGGATAACCTCACCCTCCCAATCAAGAGACACGGGATGCTGCTGTAGCCTTGCAAGTGCTTGTGCCCGATGAGGAGATTTTTTCAGCAACCCCCCAGGCATTTTTTGTAACATCATGTTAATGTGCAGCATGAGGTCATGTGCAAACTTACTCAATGCCGAAGGACTCCAAACTCAAAGCCGCAAGCCCTCAATGAACCTAATGTAGAAGCTGAGATGTTACCAAGATTATTTCCGTCTGCTGCTCATATGCCTGTAGCAGAATTTATTTTTCCTGAAGCCCTATTCCAATCAAAAAGGCTTCTACATCGCTTGGATCCAGCAACGCAAGGTCCATCTTGCCCTTGGCCGCGACGGTCACTGCCGTTGCATGCTCCGCGGCATTGCCCACGATTGGCAGAAGGATCACACCGATGAATGCTCCTACTTACGTACGACTTCCTACCCCATCTCTGGCCATATTGGGATCTTGTTTCCAGACACCGCCCCTGAGTTGATGTCCACTGGTTATTCACCCACTATTTTCAGAAAGTATGTTCACACTCTCCGAGGACTTTGAAAACAAAATGCGCTTACTTACAAATTAATACACCAACGCGACTTGTAACCTTTCTTGGGTCGTTACAAAGGAAAGCCCTAAACTCTAGACCCTGACCCTAAACCCTAAGCCCCGAACCCTACACCCTAAATCCAAAGCCCTAAACTGTAAACGCTATGATACTAAACCCTGTACCATCTGTTGGTTAGCTCCTAAACTGCCAAGGACCTCTGTAAAGCCTCAAGCCTGAGCAGCCTGAACCGTAAGCCCGTACCACACGGTTTAGGGTTTAGGGATTAGGTTTTCGTTGCAGGGTTTGGGGATTCGCGCTCAGGGCTTTAGCGCTTAAACCCCCTAAACCCTTTTTGCCCTACGACTAGGATATGCCTTACATTATACTATTTATTTAAATATCTTAGGACTACAGGTGTAATTTTGCAGGTTTCCACGTAACACCCCCCCGTAACCCCCACAGAAGCAAGATAAATCCCCTTATTTAACTGTGTGGATTCCAACGCCCCTACAAAAGCCCCAATTTCTACATCCTAAACCCTTAACCCTAATCTCCTGCATGAGCTATAGTCTAGACTCCTAGTATCTCCCTTAGTAACCCCTATCATCATTCCCCAATAATCCCCTATAATCCCTCTTTAAGGAGGTTACAATACAGCTCATTATAATTCTTGTATAACCCTATGTGTGTATATATATAGAGCAGTTTCCGGTTCGTTTTCCGTGTTCTCTGTCCATTTGATTCTCCATCATTGGGTAGTATAACATCACTCACATCCCCAAACCCTAAACCGGTCCTGGGAGGCCATACTCCTCCGTTACGCCCTCGATGGAATCCACCAGAAACTCGGAGCACACTGCCACGCAAAGCGTGGCGAAAAGCCTGCAATGCATTGGGTACTGCTGCCGGCCGGGAGCAGTCTATAATCAGGCTACACCAAGACCCTCCTTGTACCCTTAATTAGGGGTATATGGTCCCTAATAGTGGGTATTTAGGGGTATATAGAGGGTAGATGGAGGGTCTAGGCACATGACGGGCGTGACAGAGTTCTACTATAGTCTTTCTTATTTCCCGTCTGTTATCAAGTGGGGACAATATCCACGTAAAACAGCATTCTTGGAGCGTCTGCACTAGATAGCTGTTTCTTGAGGCCTCTCGTGTCTAGAGGTTAGAACTTATAACTTTCTGGTCCTAGTTGGGCTTCATGTTGGTTCAGAAAAGTGGGAATTTATTTCGATCGTTTAGAGCGAGCCTTGCGACGTTGGCTACGTGATGTTCTGCGCGGGGTCTTAAGTGTCCGGTACTCCACTTCCAGTTGCTAAGTGTATCCTAGTTATCTTTGCAGCGCTGGAGGCCGGCGCGCAATGAGCCTTTTGCGGGGGGGCTAAGTACGCTCTGATGGGACTAATGCAGAGCCCGACGACCTGCCATGGATGGAATGTAAGTGGAATGAAACTGGAAGAATTCAGACATGCATGTCATTGGCTTCTGTATCCCTCTGTAACTACCTTCATTAAAATACACCTCAAACATAGCTTGCAACCAGAATTCAAGTGTTCAAGCCCCTCGGCCCTCGACTGAGGTTGCTAGAGTGTGCATATGCGGGCTTTCCTTCTGGGCACCTGACTTACGTATGCATTCTAGTTCCGCTGGTACCCCTCAACATCCTACATCTTGGTCCTAAAAGATTCACCCAGGAAACGTTACTCCATAGTCGTCAGTAGCCTGTCAGGTTGCAATTATCCCGTTACATGCTAATACCTAAGTCATGGAAACCCCAACTCTCTGCCGAGCAGCAGGAGGAGAATGGAGGAACAGGCGGAGATGGAGACTTCCTCCTCCTTTTGAGGTGGCTGCGTCTTCAAGAAGGGAGCTTCTTGTAATGTTATTGCAGGGTCTAGGGTGTACGTGATGATGGGTGTTGCCTGTCTTATCTTCGTGGCACTTAGGACCCCTACTAAGGGTTAACCCTTAGGTACCTACAATAGGAGTATAAGGGAATCCCAAAGGGTTAAGGGTCGAAGGGTCAAGCTAAGTCCCAAGGAGTTATTTGGTGGGCATGTGCAATTGCAGACTCAGAGTCCGTCAGCGTGATCCTCAACGTTCGAAGCCTACAAGTCCTAGATGCTGAGCCCTTGCAAATGCCCAAGCCGTAGATCGCAATGCCATTCGCAAAAACTTCTTAATGAAACCCTCTGCTACATGCGAGGACCTAGATCCAAAGCCTAAACAGTAGTCTCCATTTTAGTTTCCATTATAATCCGATATAAACCCCATATACCCCATATAACCCCTGTAACCCTATGTGACCCTACAACCTTAAACCAACCTGAAACCGAAGCCCCTCTACATTTTGCATTGCTCCAATTTGGTGCTTGGTTTTAGTTGTAGGCTTTAGGTGGGCCCCCACCCAGTAACAGGGACTATAAGGGATTATAAGGACTATATTCAGGTCCTTTTATATTCCTACTATACCACTATTACAGGGTGGGGGTCCTCCTAATGTAGGCCATTGTAGGCTTCGGGTTTAGGGTTTAGGGCGACCCAAGATAGACCCCAGTAACCTTCTTTCTTAAAAGGGACACTCCACAAAGAAGGCGCGTGATTTGCGGAAATCCCCGCACCTAGGCGCAAAGGTGCCGGGTTTTCTCTTTGGCATAAAATGCATGTCTAAGCACAGAAGGACTCCTGTCTCCTCAAAATGTATTGAAAAACCCTTCTGACCCATGGTTCCTATCCATGAATATGTTTTAGGGTTTAAGGTTTGAAGCGTAATTATGGTCCCCTTACTTAGACTTAGACATCCCATGTACGGACTCACCCATATACCGCAGGAACCCTATATGATTCCTATATGCACTCACACCTCACCCGCCCTACGATTCCAAAACGCGCTTCGTGGTAGTGGCTGCCTTTGCATTCCTGAGATTCTAACCTTCCTTTCAATCACCCACCCACTGCAGGACAGACCTTCCAAAGGTAACAAAAGGATTTGGGTTACCTCCTACGCCCCTTCATAGAATAATATAAGCCGGTGTTTCCACTTCATGTTCCATATTCTTTTCGATTTGGTTCTCCATGATCCCTAAATACTCAACAATACTGCAATCTGAATTTCATAGAACCCCTGTATAACTCTACGTAACCATATAACCAGAAAAAGGGTGTTCGCTGCTCTTGGCCCTCTTACCCTAGGAAGGTTCTCCCAAAAGGTACACATCGCTGCGTTGCACTCTGCGAAGTCCCCGCAGACAGTAGAGAGTATCCCTAACCCCCGTCAAACTAACATGAAACATGAGAAGGCGTCCTATGCACGCACCTGCCCTTGTAAAAGATACTTACATGAGCCGTAGGCTAAACTCGTTCCCCCTCAATATCCCTATAGTACACTCCCCCAAACTAACATGGAAACCCATATAGCCCCCTTTTAGAAGGACTATAGTCTTTATAGGGCCCTTTTTGAGTTTCCATGTTAGTTTCCGGGAGTGTAGTCCCTCTTCTAACCCCTTATAGAACCCCCTTTAAGGAATTTAGATTCTGGCTTCTCACATGGGGTTCCATGCTAGCTTTGGCGAGCTTAGGCTCCAAACAATGGCTACCTAGGCCAAATACAACAGCAAACCATTTACCTACCTATATCCCTACTGACAGACATAACTTATGAAACTTATTAAACCCTTATACCCCTATGTGTCCCCTGTGTAGACTCATTACACTCCCTTTATATAGTATTTGGGTAATGTCTAGCCAGTCCTCCTCACCCTCCGAAGCAAAGAGGTGCGCATGTGTGAGCAGTTGAAAGATCAGAAACAACACCTGGGGGGGGGGGGTCAAACGTCTCGTCCTTGCTGGGTTCTCAAGGTCATACAGCCCTCAATATGTAGGATACTCAAACAAGTACCATCGTTCGTGACAGCCTTAAAACGGGAGCGCTTCGAATTGGTCATGACGCCTTTTGAAACGGCTACACAGAAAGAACAATGTAGTGCAGCTTCTCCTTGGGAGGGTTAATGTGTACCCAGACCCTCCTATGTAGTTCCTTTTTGAGTATATATATTAAAATCCCTTACCAAAAAACCATAACAGACCCAAAAAGGAACTACATAGGAGCCCTTGGGTATGTACTGCTCCTTCTAATTCTTGCTATACTCCTCAGATGCTTCAATGGACCCTCTTCTTGGCTCTATTCACTCTATTGGGAGAAATCCATGCCATATTCCTCCTAGACGTATTGCTTGGCCATATGTAGATGCTGCATTCCTTGTCAGGTTTTTCAGATAACCCACACAAAATCCATCAACCAATGGCTCAGCTCATGCTTGAAGATTCAACCCAAGACTTCCATCAACCTTAGCTTACCTTTGGGTTTTGGGTTCAGGGTTTAGGGCCTAAGCAATGAGACATGCGGTCTCTCCAAACCTTCAACGAGGCATCGCACGGACAGGTATCCGAAATCTCGGGGTGGGTTTCCTAAAACAAGGGGTTTCATTTTGGGGGTCCTTAAATTAAGACTTCTAGCATTTTGTGCGTTGAGCATCCTCCCTCTAGCAAATGAACCCATTTCTATCTACAACCGTCGGCAAAATTTGGGATCCATAGGAACAGAAAATCCCTAACCCTCCAAAACTCCCCAAGTTCCCTTTGGAGAAAAACGCCCGAATGGTCTGTGAGCCGAGGAGCATAGACACCCGCAATGACTGCGGAAGAGATTCGTGAGATGCTAAGCACATCCTCTGTCGAGGTGTTCTCCTTATCATAGCGGTTTCTCAGCAAAAGCGGGGGCTTTTGGAAGACCATAAGGGGCGCATTTAGGATGTCCTAAAAGGGGATTAGGTAACCTAGAAGTCCCCATTCTTCCCCAATACTCCCTAAGCTTCCTCAAGGTTCCCCAAGGCTCCTTAGTACCCTCCCCCGTTTGAACCACCCCCACTCAAGGATCCCACAATGCATGAGCCAGTAAAGAACAATGTCAACAAACTCCTACGTAAGCGCCAGCTACCATCCATTCCTGAGAAAAAAGTCGGGCTTCACGCAGGGAGCTTCCCCTGGCACAGGTAAAGAATGAACGTGAAGTTCGGGCTTACGATGGCGTCTCAGGAAACGCTTTGAAGATTGGGTGAAAATCTTCCGAAACCCTAGATAAACCCCTTAAAAACATACAGGCTATATAACCCCGCATAAGGCCAATAGATTCCCTATACAACCTCTACATAACAAGTCTGATACCTGCCCAATGCTTTGGCTTGGTGGATCCCCAGATATCCCCAGTCTTACTAGTTGAGTACCGGGTAGTTAGGTTGTTGAAGGCCTGAAATTCCGACGAAATGTGTGCAACCCTGGTCCCGCAACTCTAAACCTCAAGCCTCAATCCTAAACCCTATGTCCGCACATGACCTCCGACTCCTGAAGCCTAATTTGGGGTGCTCGCCATGAAACACCAAGAAACCCTTAGTCGGAGGCTATCTTGACGGCTATAGCTAGGAGTCAGGTCCGGGTTTGGGGTTTAGGGCGTAGGGTTTGGGGCTTAGGGCTAATTAGGACTTTAGAGTAACCGTAACCCTGATAAATCCTTAACTCACGCCCAAACAAGATTATGCCTAGTGCAGTCATCTTACTTACAGCCAATCTGGAAGCGACTCAAGAGCGTCCAACCCTCTGAAGCCCTAAACCCTAAACCCCCTGAAGCCCTAAAGTCATCCAGGGCGCCATGCAGTTGTAGATTGTTGGCAATGCCAGGGCAATGGACCCTAGCCTGTTTAATGTGCGGCTTCAAGATGGTTAAGCAACGGTAGTAGACATTCGCAACAGCACCCACAGACAGGAGACGATCTTACTTCGAAGGCTCGCATTATCCCCACTAATTAACTATCCTTAGGGTGCTTTCCGCCATCCCTAGAAGTTGCAACCCTTCCACGAACGACCAGGGATCCTCCATTCTCACCCGGGGAGACGAAAGCCCTCACTTAAGGACCCCAAAGAACTGACCCGTACTTTGGAAAAGCGGGTGAAGTAGGGCACGCCTCAGCTTAGCAAGGTGAAGCCGCCTTTCGTTGCCTTCCGTTACCTTACGCCTAGCGATTGGGATTCATTGGTATTTCATTGCAGTATAATGCCCTAGGGAGGTATTTTGTGGTCCAAGGGGCTCAGAGGGCTGATTCAGCCAAGAAACCTACATGGGAACCTGCAGAATATCATCCTCATGCACCCAAGTCTTATGGGCGTCTACTGCACTATACAGGTCCTCAAGGCCCTAAACCTTCTCCCTTTCCTGTTGAGGACGAGCGCGGTTGTTGCAGAAGTGATTCTTGTCTGCCACATGGTACTAAGATATCAGCAGGGCCATTGCTACGTTTTCCTGTCCTTCTCCTGGTTTTCATATTGCTAGCATAGGTAGGCAAGGGAAGGTACCATATATGTGATACACAAAGATGTCCTGAGCACCTCCGTCTCAGAGCAGGGGATTGGATAGCAACTAAGTTCGTGTGCGAATGACATCGCTAAAAACAATCCTGTATCACTGCGAAGCATTCGGACGGAAAGCCGATGTATCTCTTATCTCAAGGTCCCCCACGCCCGCTTCCTCAAGTAAAGGCTCCCATACAAAGTCGACAAGAAAACCTTAAGATTCTCTTGGCAATCGAAGCAGCGTGAGGCATGTCATGTTAGCGGATGCGCCCTTGGCACTGAATCGACTCTCCTCAGTAGCTGAAGACAAGACAGGCTTTACGTGGGAGTTTGCTCCAACACCTGTTCCCTAGGCCCCAAAATAAAATGGTGAAGGCTGGCACAGGAACTGGGAAAATGGGAACAGAAGGAATCGGCTCATTCTAGCATAAGGTATCCGGGCTCACGGCCATGCGCAGTCTGTAAGAGTCTTGTCGTAAGGATACAAAGCACTTTCTGCTTTGGACGAGGCTGATTTTTTCGGCGTACCCCATGGGCCTCTACGCTGTGGAAATGTACCAAACCAAAGGCATTATGCACGTGTAGGTGCCCTGGCATGGTCATCAGCAGAATCAGAAACAGTGAGTAGGACGGTGTGGGTTGAACCGTGATTGGAACTACTGTCAGCTCATGCTAGAAAGTACTTAGGCTCCTAATTCCCGCAGCGGATCTCTGCGGATTCCTGATGCCCAATTGCTGGATCGTGAAACACAAGCCCGTAAAAATAAACCCTAAACCCTAGCAAAATAAACCGCAAACACTAAACAAATAAAGCTTAAACCGTAACAAAATAAGCTCCGACACGCTAAGCCCTCAACTTTGAAATGTTCTCATGCCTGGGTAGACGGCCAGGCATATTAGCTGCTTGCATACACCTGCTCAACTAGACTGTGGATATGGTTCAAAAGTGTATGCTATACCAGCCTTTAGAATGGAAGATAAGGGTTTAGGGTTAGGGTTTAGCGTTACAAGGGTTTAGGGCATAGGGTCCAGAGTTACTAGGGTTTAGGTAGGGCAACCAGAACCCCTCAATCGAGGTGAGGCTCTTTCTCCACCACGCCCGCTGCGAAGAAGGACATGCCAAGCACCAGGAGCATGTTGGAGAGAATGGATCCTAACCTTGACGTCAAAATGGGGGGGTTTAGGGTTTAGGGTCGCGCATCGCACAGCAGTGCAGGCACGGGAGAACATGGGTGGTTTAGGGTTTGGAGGGATATACACAGTTTCTAGGACCCTTTGGAGAGGTTATTGGAATTGTTAGGGTTCAGTTGAAGGCGCCTGGGGTATATAGCGAGTAAGTTTATACGGACTCCCTTAGCCTTGGACTTGAATATGTCCCAGATTGCATTACACTCCCGGAAACTAACATGGAAACCCAATAAGGGCCCTATACAGACTACAGTCCCTTTAAAAGAGGGCTATATGGGTTTCCATGTTAATTTGGGGGAGTGTAAGGTTTGCTTCTGGGGTGCTTCTTGCCACGAGGCGCGGGAGGCTTTCATGTTTAGGGGGCCGCGACTGCACCAAAAAACCTACAAACTGCTGCGCATTCCCTCAGACATAAATCTAGAGAACTCAAAGCTGCAAACCCTAAACCTAGTCCAAAGCCGGCCCTTCGCCTAAACCTTGTCAACTCCACGTGGAAGCCCTGAATCGTAGACCCTAACTCCTGGGTTTAGGGTTCAGGGTTTCTAGCTCCAATACAAGAACCCTACACCCTCTAAGCCAGAATCCCCATATCAACAGCTAAGTGAAGCCCGGTAGCATGCTGTGAGCCTAAATCCTCAACCACATATCCTAAATGCCGGGAAAACCCTTTGAGCTATAGTGAAGACCTTTAGTATCACCCTGAATAAACCCTACAATACTCGCCTAGATAATCCCCCTATATAACCCTCTTCAACAGGTTTAGACTATAGCTCATGTACTGTAAGTACCGTTTTGCAGTCTACGTAAGGTCCTTTATACTATAGATACAAAAAAGTTTAGGGTTTGGTAGTACGGTAGGACCATAACATTGGTAAGTGCTTCGGCTCCCAGACAGAATCCGGGTCCCCAGAAACCCAAATAGAACCCCAGCTTCCGCAGCATTGACCATTTTTCATTCGCTTCATTGGGGTACGATCCCTGTACCGGAAACCCAAAACCCTATCCCTAAATAACCCTACATTACCCTATATCCCCGATTACCATCCGTATAAGTCCCTTTAAAGGGACCTGAAAGGTCTACGTTAAATCCTAAACAATCCTAAACCCCTATACCACCCCTAAACCCCAAAACCCCCAAACCCCAAAAACCCATAAACCTTAAACCCCTTCCCCTCAACCTCTTCTTTCAAGCTGGCAGCAGGCTCCCCTGCACCACGTTGACGAGGCCAGCCTTGATGGCGTTGACCGTCACGATCATCTCGACGGCGTTGCCGAACCTAGGGGTTCAAGGCTTAGGTATTGTCGAACCAAGGGTTTTGGGGTTACAGGGGGTTTAGGCTTATGGGGGTTGCCGAACCTGGGGGGTTAGGGTTTAGGGGCTGCCGAACCTTGGGGTGTAGGGTTTACGGGTTGCCGAACCAAGGGGTTCACTGTTTAAGGGTTGCCGAACCTAGGGGCTTTGGGTTTAGGAGTTGCAGAACCTAGGGGTTCAGGGCTTAGGGGTTGTCGAACCTAGAGGTTTAGGGTTTCAGGGTTGCCGACTCTAGGGGTTGAGGGGATCCTGAGCCATAGGTATCTAAGATTATCTCAGGGAACATAAGGATACGTAAGGATATATGTAGGTATACATGGGGATTAGGGTTTATGGTTTCGCGGGTTTGGTAAGTAAAAACAATGTTGTCCATAATGAGAACTAGAAGAGGATACAGGTTACAGTCTGGTTATAACTTGCATGTTTCCTACCTAGTGCCGAACCTTGGGATTCAGGGATTGAGGGCATTTAGGGTTTATAAGGCTTAGGGCTTTGAGGGTTGACTGCAAACCTTACGCAAACACAACATCTTTCGTACAGCTCTTTTGGACCTCAAAGCCTGAGCCATAGATACAGTTTTCATTCGGCTTACATGGGAATACCAAACGGCCACAATCCTAAATCCTGGCAAGCCCCATCTTATGATTCGACGACGGGCTTCAAACGAGCCAGCACCTTATGTGAAGGACCTCCCGAAGTCCTAAAAGAGGCCAATGCATGATGGACATGTGCTGGGGGCGCTCTCCAAGCAGCTGCAACTATTCCATCACAAACATTACGAGGGCGTTGCTTCCCAAAGCCCTCAACCAGAAACTTCCCTTGAACTTGACCTCTAGACCAGCCCACCATCTGCCCTGGAACCCTTCCAATCGATCAATTCTTGCAATTCAAATCAAGGTTGGCGGCTGCATCTAGACATTGATACGCGCTACATCTTCAACCCGGGCCTGACTTGTCATTAATGATACTCTGCATCTTAGACCTATCGATTTGTTGACGCAGAGCAGAAGGTATGTTCCATTTTGAGATGAAGGGAGGTTATCAACAATTAGGGGGTCCGACAGACCCCCCCAAAATATAGTTCTTAGCATACGGACCCGCCCAAAGATGTGCAATTTTGAGAAGCTCCCGTTTGAACGTTGCCTCCTGCAAAACGAAGTTCGGTGCTCGTTCGAGAACCGCGGCAAGCTGGCCCCGACTCCCCCATGATGCAATCGCCAGCTTATAGGGATTATATGACAGGCCTGTTACATATACACATATATAATATATGTATATATTATGCTTACACATATGTCTGTCTGCTTCAGGTTTTGAGGTCATGTTGTCTCCTAAGGCCCTCTCGGAGGGTACGATAACATACCTCTGGCAACTGCAAGTATGCTTGACAGCCTGTACACAAGAATGCGGTCTTTTGGGCCGTATCAAAGTATGAGCCGACTTCTCAGCCCTCGAATCACGCACCGACTGGTGGATACTATAAGAAATAGACAGTTTCTCACTCCCAAGAATGACTGGCCACGTGGCCAGGGACGTATCGGGCGCGTTTTGCGACAAACAGGTGAGTCAGGGAGTTGTGGATGAGATCTTGCAGTCGCCTCTGCATGTGCTGAGGCAGCCCTAGAGATCGTTTCCACGTGCGGAGGTCAAGGAAGAACTCTTCCTGCCAACTGTACTGGTCTCTGGTGGAATTCCGTTTAGGTGGAGACCAGGGTGGATGAACAGCAAGTGTGACAGGCTTTCGGCCCACCAAGCCGCGGCTGCACAACACAGACATTGGAATCAAAAAGATGCCCTGCAGCTGCCATGCATCAAGAAGACACACTGCCAGCAGGTCGAAATCATCCCTGGCATAGGCACGCCTACCAAGGGCGCCTGCCTGCTTGCCCAGCGCGCACTTGTACCTTCCATCCCGCTTGGCGGCATGCGATGCCTTTTCCTGTATGCGTACACTCGTCGGCGATCCACCTGGGATGGTAACTTTCAGAAGTGAGTCAACCGCTGTCTGATGCATGCCGGGCTGTGATAAGTGCATATTCAGAGTGTCAAACAGCACACCCAGCTCAGCATGAGCACGTGCTTCGACTTTGTGGGAGGGTGCGCACTGCATACGTGCTTGCTGAACAGACATGAGTGGAAATCTTTTGCTACGAAAGCACGCAACTAAATGCCGGCCTATCTCTGGAATGGCATAGCGGTGATCGCTGGCGCAACCAACAGTAATCCACAAAGACTCGCTGAACAGCTGCGATCCCGCAGCAGCCCAGACATGGTTTGTGTCCAGTGCCATCATGATGACAAGCATGCCGTCATATCCTGCCATGTGGTTGAAGTTGTACCTACGCCCTCTCTGGCCGGAGCTCGTTGCAGCTTTGAGCTGAAGAAGCAACCCGCCCCCTTCTTCCGAGCCTTTGGGCCGGAATACCGCATCAGCGTGCGAGGCACCACCTAATCTGCACAACTCGAAACCAGCCGCGTCGGAGGACGAAGACACCGCTGCGTCCAAAAGCATGGCGGCTCTGGCCTCGTTTCGAAGATTTCGTCCACTAATCCGTAACCCACGTTGTCGGGACTGCTCGACTGTCTCACAGTAGCTGGCCTCTTCGTTGGAGGGGAAATTCAGATATCTCTTTAGTCGAAGCTTGTCATCAGAGAACAGACTCCGCAGCTTTGAATCATAGGCCTCTGCAGCCTGCAGGGCGCAGTTGAAGCGCCCGATATGCTTTTGCTGTCCATTGACTCTTATGTGTACCAAGTACTTGCGCGTCCGTTTGCAATAGCAAACGCCGCGATACTTGGCTGCCTCAGCCCTGGCCGCAGCAAGCGGATCCAGAAGTTTAGTGCTCAATCTGGCCAGGCCAGACACCAGCCATGGCTGTAGCTGGAAAGCAGGCCATGCAGCAAAAGCAGTTGCGTAGGCTTGACGCATGATCCCACGGCAAGCTTAGTAAGGATGGCGCCAAATGCGGCTTCCTTCGCGCAGGTCTTTACTTCTACCTTCCAGGGAGCTATTCTTACAGCAGGTCTTTGCTGTCACTTTGAGGAAGTTGTTCTTCCAGCTTATTTCGGTACACAGCATACCACGTGCCTCACCCCATTCCTGAGAGAATGCGAAGGACCATGTCATGATTATTGCTTGCGACTCCTTGTCTACTTCTATGGCCAGAGACAGGCAACGCTTCTGAAAGGTCACTTTGGAACCATGCAGCTAAGACAATGCCCATCAACCCGCACATCTCCTCAATGCAGGCACGTCATGATTGGCTCGATGTGAAGGAGTACGACTTTTTGTTCCAAATTTATGGTTGAGGGTCAACCCTGAGTCAGCTGGCAACAGTGACCTAGCTACATGACCAGGTATGAATCCTTGCCTTGGGGGTGCGTCGGAAGTTTGGAGCCGCTTCCAAACGCTGCTCGAGAGAGCCCAGCTCAAAACGGTTAAGACGCAACCGTCTCACTGAATTCTGAATAGGACATCGGTAGGAGACTCTGATGCATACACGTTCATCACTCCACCGTCTTTCTTGGGATTCATCATAAGCAAACAAAGAACATGTTTGGCTTAGCATTTATTAAGAGCCCACCGAGGAAATTCTCAAACCCCGGCACCCTATCCCTGAAGAAAATGCACATCGTCGTTTTCATGTTACTGTCCATTCTCTACTATATACCCTTGTGTAGGCGTATATGCTCCAATTTTTGTATGACCCTACAACGTAAACAATGAACCTCAAACCACAATGCAATTTGACAACGACCACGAAATTTAGCGGAGAGGGCTTGTTAAGAGTCATTTATGACAAGCAAAGTCGAAAATCATTTCGGGTCATCCCTGAGCCCTGGGCCCAAAACCTCATTTTGAGCCCACGAGGCGTAGCATTCAAGAGCCCACCGATCATCTGACCCGTGTGGGTGGCTAAGGCTTCGGTAGATCCACCAAGGATGGCGGCTAAAGGTACAATGGCCACCTTAGCTTGATGCATGACTAGGGTCGACTTAAAGGGCTTGCGGATGTATAGGGATCCTGAGCTCTGCACCGGCTGCTGTATAAGAAAACGCGCCAGACATGGGTTATACAGGGAACAAAGGGGAATGGACAAGAAAATGGAAAACTACCACATCATGTGGAGCTAGGGATTCTCTTTGTCTGCAATTCTATTCACATCATCAGGGGATGCTCTTCTTATGGGTCTCTCAGGTTGAACATCCGGGTGCAGACTTTAGAGGCACTGACAGGAGCTACATGCAGAAAACATGGAAGACCTTCCAGGAGGCATCAAACGGGACCTGGGTCAATGAAGGGTCATCTGCGTGTTCCCCCCTTTAAGATACAGTACATACACCTGACCTCCTTGGAATCTGTAAGCCCAACGTCTTCCCCCTGTGAGGTACTAGACACACGGCTTTCTGCCCATCACACCATAGCGACATCTGCCCATGAGGTGCTTTGCCCAAACCCCAGCTGCTCATCCAAAACCCACTTGTCCTATAATACGCTGTTACCCGATCTGTTACCCCAAACCTTAAAACGTGTTTCAACAGAACCTTTCCTGGCTTGGAACGGCCCAGTTGCAAAGTTGCACGAGAAGCGCGCGGCTGCACTCCAGTGTGCAAAGTGACTGTAGACACCTGCAATGCGATTTTTAGGTTTGAGCCGTCTGGTGCCTTCAAGGGTTCTCGGGGTTCAGGTCTGGGGCTTAGTGGTTCAGAGGTCAAAGGTCTAAGTGGCTCAATGGCTCACAGGTGCTGGACGGGAGACCCCTCAACTGTACACATCCAAGCAACAGAACTTGAAGATGGCGTCATCCCATCCATGGAAACCGGAGGCTTCCAAGCACAGCAAGGTACAGTCTGAACCCTCGTCCCTAAGCCTTGTTCACTGCCCCCACCCAGTACCAGTCTGCACTAGCGTTAAGATTATAGAGGCTGTTATGACTATGCTATAACTATCAACCTAAGCCCTGCATCTTTTCAGCGACTCCTTACGCGGGCGGAGTTAATCCTGATTCGGCGTGAATCCCCCCACCCTAAACCCTAAAACCCTAAAACGCTTTAGGGTTATAAGGGTTTAAGGTTTACCCCTACAGAAAAGCATTTCGGAAAGTCCACGAGTCGGTCGGCTCTTCGATGATTCTCCCTGAGCCCTGCATGATATAGTTTCCATCTTCTTTTCCATTCTCACCTTAAACCCCTTAACCCTAAACCCTAACCCCCACACATCCGTATATATCCGTGAGTTGGGACTGCGCAGGGCACTTAGAGGCTATAGATCTGCTCTGACATTACTACAGCGGTCCCCAAATAAGCCCCAGCGGAAGAGGATCTCCCCTATGTAAGGTTTATGGTTTAGTGTTTTGGGGGGTCTAGAGTTGAGGATTTAGGGTTCAGGGTTTACGGGACCGTATGAGAAACCCAATAATGAAGAATATCGTGGAAAATAAGCCGAGCATCAACTGGAAACTGGCGTTATGATGAAACCTTTGGTTTATGATTTAGCGGTTTAGGACTAGAAAAGCTTAGGGTTCAGTTGCTATAGGATTGCTATAGGGTCTTTCGGGGCTGAGGGTTGCCCCAAGAAGACGGTTCGCCTCCCCGTACTTACCCCCAAACCCCTTTCTTCAACTTTGCCCAAGATGGCCCCAACATGGGGGAACCTAGGATTTCTGGGAAGCCCTTTCTCGTAAGCTTGCCACACACCCAAACCCTAAATCCTAAGTCCTAAGCCCTAAGGCCTAAATCCTAAACCCTGAGTCCTGAACCCTAAATCCCAAACCCCAAGCCGTAGACAATTCTAAACCCTTACCCCGATGTCACCCCTATAGAGCCCCTGAGTCCCGGCCTAGGGGTACAAACACAAGGAGCAGGTTCATCCAGGTGCAAAGGATGCCAGCAATCCCCTGACCTTGGCTTACTGGTGCTTAGGGTTTTCGGGTTTGGGGTTCTGGGGTTTTGGGGTTGTAGGTTTTAGGGTTTAAGATTTTGGTTCAAGGTTTTAGGGTTCAAGGTTTTAGGGTTCAGGGTAGGGAAGAGAAGGGAAGGTGGAAGCAAAAATGAAGACTACTACTGTGACCACATGTCACTCAGGGCTCAGGGTTTAGGGCTCGGCAGCCAGTGGGGAGTTGGTGTCCTATAGTAGCGTCTGTAGAATACCTAGAAACCATTTTGTGGGATGGAGCCTGCCGAGCAGACTCAACGTCAGGACACACAAAAAACAGGTTAGACAATAGTGTAGGGTTCAAGGTTCATGGATATTTAAACCCCCTCGGCTCCAACTCCAGAACCCAACATTCCTAAACCCTAAACCGTGCACACTAGCGCTGATGCTGTTAGATGGAGGATACCCCGTAGTAGTCAGTACGTCTTGCTTTGAATGGCCCGTAGAATTGAGCCATTTCTTCATTCCATGCTAACCACCGTAAACATAAAATGGGAGTAAACCCTAAGACCTGTATAGCCCTGCATATCGACATATGCCAACCACCGGCAAGTAAATCCGTAATGTAGACCCGCTGTTTGTAAACCCCCTCCCCTTAGTAAGCTATTATTAATAGGGATCCTAATCTTAGGGCCACTACAAGGAGGGGGTATAAAACTATAAAACCTTTTGCCCTATTTCTTTTCCATTATACCCATATAACCCCAATATAATAACCCCAATATTACCCCCTTAGGGGGGGCAACCCCTTCACAGGGCATCACTCAGGGTCTACATTGCCAGACACCCCTCCTGGAGCCAAGCGGCATTCCTTCGCGCACCCGTGAGGCTCCTCCTGCGCCTTGCATCCCTTTAGGATTTCGGGTTTAGGATTTAGGGTTTAGGGTTCAGGGTTTAGGCTTAACAAGTAGATAGCTATGGTTGAGGTTTAGGATTTTAGGGTTTAAGCTTTGGGGTTTTAGTGGCTTTTCAAGAAGTTAGATAGTAATGGTTGGGGTCAAGGGCTAAGGGCTTAAGGTTTGTGGTTTTCGGGGTCTTTCAAGAAGTTAGATAGCTATGGTTGGAGGTAAGGGTGTAAGCTTCTACTGCAGTGCTTTGCCATGATATTGGATAGCTATTGGCACCCTAAACCCTGAGATTGTACACAGAGCGCATTTTTGGGGGGTCCCCTCAGCCCTACCTGACCGAGTGCCCGGCTTAGGTGTTGCTAATCGCCGGAATGTCTCTAAAGAGAGTTTAGGATTTAGGGGTGCCACCCCCTCTCTCAGAACCTTAAAGAAAGTCCATGTGGCAATACATCCACCATTCGAGTCATTGCCTGAACTCCTCCTATAGAATCCCCTATATAACCCTCCAAACCGTAAACGCTAAACCTTACATGAAGGGGGTTACATAATCCTCAATATAGCCCCGCGCTTTTTAAGGTGAGGGTGGCTATAGGTTGTCCGAGGTGCATAAGGGTCTCCATACTGCCCATAGGGCGAGCCCGCGAGCGGTTGGTGAACACTCTGCCCGTCTGGGAGTGGCGGCGCATCCGCGGTGAGGACGGGTTTGTAAGCATACCTGGGTTTACGGTTTAGGGTTTGAACGCATTTACCTGGGTTTAGGGTCTAGCGCCGAGTTTTCGGAGCTTTGGACTCTAGCGGTTTGTAGGCATTCCCGGATTTCTATTGAGTCTCTGAGTTGTACCTGAGCTAGAGTCTAAACTCCGAGTATCCCCCCTAATAAGCCCTATGCTACTCCCCCAAAATAAGCCCCCTGTTAAGGAGTGTACATCCTAAACCCTAAACCCTAAACAGCTGTTTCCACTTTCTTTTCCATTATCCCTATATAGTCCCCTATATAAACCCCCTTTTAAGGAGTTTAAACTATAGCTCAATTGGGTTTGCGGGAGATCCAGGGTTCCGGGCTGAGGGGTTTCGGGCTGCCGGGGCTTGCAGAAGGATGGATGGAGGGTTGGAGGTTTAGGGTGTAGTTAAGGGCTATGGTTGAGGGTTTAGGGTTTAGGGTATAGGGTTTAAGGTTTAGGGTTTAAAGTTAAGGGTTTAGGGTATAAGGTTTAGGGTTTAAGGTTAAGGGTTTAGGGTTGAGGGTTTAAGGTTTAGGGTGTTGGGAGGCTTAGGGATTGGAAACAGTAGGTAGGCATACTTGAGCTGGCAGAGAATTCGCCAAAGCCCCTTTGGAGCTTTCATGTAGATGCTTTGAAATCATACTTGGCTACCACTTTGACGATTCAAGTTTGAGCTAGAAGTCTCTCCTGTAGTCTCCTTAGACCTATCATAAAAATGTTATGGATACTAATGAAAACTAGAAATACTTCCTAAGGAGACTACAGTCTCGTCCAAGGAACCCAAGGAGGTGTCTAAACTCTAGACGCTACACCCTTTTTCCAAGAAGCTATCAGCACTGAAGCCCTGACCCTACACCCAAGAGCCCTATATACTCTATAGCCCCAATAGAAGCCCGAACCCCAGTTCCATGGGGTCCTCCCCCCTTAAGTAGATAGAAGATGGTGTATATGAGGATCTTATTATGATATACCCAAAGCCATATTCTATCTAATTAAGGGGGAGTATATAATAGGGATCATATTAAGGGCTTTATATATTCAGATCATACATACTATCCAGCTGTTACTGAATGGGGCAGTAAACTCTAAACACCAGACTCTGAACCCTAAACCTTTAAACCCTAAACCTTTTAACCCTCAACTCTAAACCTTAAACTCTACTAGGCTGACTAGCAGCTGGTCCGAGTATGACATCGCGCCAATAGTCGACTTTGGACGGTGCGATGTGTAGCCTAGGTTGGTGAAGACGAATACTGATACCCTCCCCCAAACTAACATGGAAACCCAAATAGTCCTCTGTTAGAAGGACTTTAGTCTTTATAGGGCCCTTTTTGGGTTTCCATGTTAGTTTTCGGGAGTGTAATCATGGAGATATTTCGGGCTATAATGAGGGCTTAACAGGGGTTGGGGTGTTCCCCCAATGATGGAGAATCAAACGGAAAAGAAAATGGAGAATGACATCGGTCTAGGGATTAGGATGACAGAAAAATGGAAAATGCAATGGAAACTACTGGAACTACTATTTTTTACAACCCCTCGGACTTTTGATGTCTTGGAACTACTGTTTAGGGTTGAGGGTTTCGGGATAGGTGGTGGAAGGACTTTAGGTCGCATGCTTGGGTGGGTTTGAGGTGCTTGGGGCACTGAGACCTGGGAAGCCCTGAGCCCGAAACTGGTTTTAGGGGGTATATTTTAGCTACAATAATGGGGATATTGCCCCCAATAATGGAGAATCAAATGGAAAAGAAAATGGAAAATGAAATGGAAACTGGGGTTATATAGGGGTTATTTGGGTAGTATTTTATTGGTTTAGAATTTAAAACGTTTGGTGATGGAGTTTAAGGTTGTGAATTTCTTGTGCTTCCTTGCCACTTGCATGATTCAGGGCCAGGTTTAAGGGTTTGGGGATTCAGGGTTGCACTGATTTGCTGACCTAAGGACGCTTGTGCTTGGATTGGAAGCTGACAAGTTGAATTGCAGTTGCGGCTAGGGCACTAAACCGCAAATCTACCCCACATTCCAACAAAATTCCCCCATGCAACCTCAATGTATCTAAGATACCCCTCTGTATAATGAATATTGCCATGCTTGAATCCTCTACCCCAAGAGATTCGTAGGGATTATATAGAACCAATATGAGCTAAAGTCAAAACTCCGAGTATCCCCCTTAATAAGCCTTATAATAGTCCCGCATATCATGCCCTATATAAGCCTCCTTTAAGGAGTGTAGACTATAGCTCATATAGAACCCATATGGGCTTTACATAGGATTTCCATTTAGGGTTTGGGGCTCGGGGGATGTTACCCCAAGAATGGAGAATCAAATGGAAAAGAACATGGAACATGAAATGGAAACCCTGGGTCCCTTAAAGGGGTATATATGGGTGTACAGGTGTATTACCCCCAAGAATGGAGAATCAAATGGATCTGAACATGGAACATGACATGAGCTATAGTCTAAACTCCTAGTACCCCCCTTAATAACCCCTATAGTAGTCCCCTATATAATCCCCTATATAGACCCCCTTTAAGGAGTTTAGACTGTAGCTCATATGGAAACGGGGGTTTACAAGTGATTAATCCCTTCATTTTGTCCTTGGAGCCCCCCCCCCCCCAACCGAATACCCCCAAACTCTAAAACCCTGAACCCCATCCACTCCAGACCCTCTATCCCTGAGCACTACCGCGCTTCAGCTGATTGAAAACAAATATCCTTGATTTAGGTTTGAAACCCCCTGCCTTCCCCGAAGCTGAAATGAGCCCCATGTGGCCACATGTTTTCTCGACGGAAGTCCGGTAGAGCTCCTTTCAAGGTTCTATGCTAACTGGAGAGAGCGCATGCAAGCTCTAGACCTAAACCCTACGAACGTATAGAAAGCTTCCAGATAATCCTGTTAGAGCCGCTTTTGCGGGGTTTCATGTCCTGAATCATAGACCCTCAACCCCTGAGAGAATCATCCAAGGAGCCGCCTAAGAGGATCGGCTGCGGATACCCATTGCCCAGGCCAGTGCCTAGGAACCTGGTTCTTGAAACCTGCCTCGATCTATCAATGTATGTACGATATGATAATATGCATACCTGTACATGGAGGTGAGGAGGTCTTGGGGTCTAGGGCTTCTCTGCACCTAAGCTATGTGGGGTAAGGATAGACCTTACTCTTCACACTCGCAACCCAGCGGTGACAAGTGTCGTATTTGTACTCTTGCCACTAAGCCAGTATCTATTCCAATGTTGCTTGCACCCGACCTGCACGCGAGCAGTTCTGACACCCCTGGAGCCAGCAACGGACACGGGCAGCAGAAGTTCCATGTTGCGCTTCGAAAGCTACGAGGGTACCAAGATTGTCAACAAAAGATCACCTTTCAGACCTAAACCCTCAAATCAGGGACAGTGACTCGAACCACTTGTTCTGGCACACAGGACAGGCTCACACCTCTGTCCATGCAACCAATGAAGCTACTGTTTTTGCAAGGATTCTGCATGGTGATGGTACACGTCGCAGTCCCCTCCCCCAATATTAAAATCCCAAAGCGCCACTCCTCTACGATTAGACGATTAGACATTCCCATCGTTATACACTAAATATAGATGGAATATCTAACACTAGGCGGATGGGGGGAGGCTTGTAATTTCAGGGGAAGGGGATTATGACAAAAGTAGCCACGGTTATGAGCTCTGAGGAGGTCCAGGCTTGAAGTTTAGGGTTTAGGGTTTAGGGTTTAAGGATAAGTTATATGGGGGGGGTGTTCCAACATTTGGGGTCAATTTCTCGTAGGCCCTGATAGGCTTCGAGAATAGTTCGGGGCATATATAGCGGGTGAGCAGGGTCGCAGAACTTTCGACACCCTAAAACCCTTTAGCTCTACACACTCTAAACCCTAAACCCTAAACAACCCTAAACAACCCAAAACCCTGCACCTTAAATAGTAGTTTCCATTTTATTTTGCATTATTACTAGGTTGTCCACTCGGCTCCGAAGCCTCCATCCAGCCGGGGCCGCTTTGCATCCGGCTCCACGGACCTAGCGGCCGCTACAGGGGCTGTGCAGGGGGTTATATATAGGGATTATTTGAGGGTTATACAGGGATAATGGAAAAGAAAATGGAAACTACTATAGCGGCGTTATATAGGGTTTAGTGTTTAGGGCTTAGGGTTTCAGGTTTGGAGGGTGGAAGGTGAGCTCTGTTTTGAACATCCTGCACCATGATCATGTCAGGAACCTGGGAGCGCAATGTTGGTAATCGTTTAGGATCGTTTAGGCCCCTGTATTACAGTCTTCAAAATTTGGGCGTGGGGTTTAGGGTAGAGGTGGGGAAGAAGATTGCTGATCCCTCATTGGGGTAAGAATAAACAAATCATAGCTTGGTAGTCCTTCTTGGGTGTTAATATGAAACATAATATTAGACAATGCCCTACCTTTAACCTCTGCGGCCTCGGAACAAGGGAAACGTTAAAAATCTCTGGGTTTTCTTATCGACCCCTTCGAGGTAAGTGATTGGTGCTGTTGGGGATGCTGGGAATACGATTCTAGCCCAGCTTGAGGTTAAGGGAACATGTCGTTCAAAAAGGGCGAATCTTTTCTCCGGACCGAAAAATGAGATCGCTCTTCTGAAAGCTCTTCTTCTTCTGAAAGCTTCTGTAGAGGCTCAGAAAAAGTTTCCAGGTAACCTGTCAGTAGCCCAGAGTACTGCTCTTTGCCATGTAATTCTAAAACATGCCAAAAATCCAAGATTAATCCCAGCTCCTAACCCGTAAACCCCTAAGCCCTGAACCAAATCCGCGGCCTTAAATGAGGCTGTGTGAGGAGGATGGGGGGTCAACCTCCAAAGTTGAAAGTCCGCAGCTTCATTGGTTTCAAAAAACTAGGATGGCTAGGAGTTCCAACTTAGGGTTTCCGCTAACGCGGACCCTGTGTTTTGGGAGCCCCTGCAAAAAATTATGTAGCATGTTTTGGAGTAGGTAAGCGACATGGGACGGATGGAGGATGCTCCAGCACTCGCTGCTATAGAGACTGTTCAGTCTCGGCGCTTTGTTGTCGAACAGTCTTAGAATGGAGATGCCCAGACCCTGGGAGGATCTAAAAAATAGATCCCCTATATAGAACCATTATAACCCCTATATAATCCTTATATGGTTTCCGCTATGGTTCTAGGGGATCTAATTTTTAGATCCTTTTGGGGGTCTGGCTCTTCTATCTGAAGCACAGAGCAAACAGATGATCTACACGATGCTGTGGTGTGCCTGTACCTTGAGCGGCAGATACCGTGCATGCTACAAGACGATATCTACAGATCTGCAACAAAATCCACAACAGGGGAGTAAGGCCTCGAGCGCTAGTCTGCCAAACCTTTTGCTATTAAGGTGCAACGAAACATTACCCCTAAATCGCGGAACTTCCGATGCTTTAGGACATGCTACGACTACCAGTAAAGCAAGGCAAGCATGCTCGGCTGACAACATCCAAAAAGAATCTAAGCGAGGTGGTAAACTCATAAATTTAGGGGAGCAAGACTGCCAGCAAAAAGACCCACCATGTCTTGTCAAACACCTCTTGTGAAATCATCTCACGAAATATAGTCCCCCTTAAGAAGTAGATAGAAAATGGCTTTGAGTATATTATAATAAGATCCCCATATACCCCATATTCTATCTACTTAAGGGGGACTATAAGTCACCAAATGAGTTGCAATACGTATCTGGCTTCTTAGGCTCTCTACGTGACCTCAGCATGCCTCGAACCCCAGCGGCCACATTGCCCGAGCCCCAAATGCAGATTGTATGGACTACAGACAATATCTGCCCATGGTAGATGGACATGGGTTTCTATTAGGGCAGAAATTGAATGTACGAGGACTCTGCTAAACTACGAAAGGACCTCTATGTCCACCATTGACGGTCCCTTGGTAGTAGTGACAGAAGCTCATAGAGAGGGCGCAAGTGCGGTAGTACACCGGCCGGTCTGGTGTCATTGGCACATACGCAAAACTATCTGCCTGCTTCTAATTTCTAGAACCGTTAACTATTCCTTTATTCCATGTGCCAACATGCAGTTGGTTGTTTCACCATTCTTGGACAACACAGACTCTCCTTAGTCCACGATGTAGCACACACGTTTAAATCTAAATCCCAAAGTTTAGCAAACTGGCCTTCAGCCTCACAAAATATCAAACCCTCTTGGTTAAACCTAAGACCTACATAAACACGCAGTGCACACGCCAAAAACCCATAACACTGAAACCAGTTTGCCACGACGCCTCCGGTCCAGGTTTCATAGTCGGTTGATTAATGATTGAGAGCACATCCCGCACCCTAAACTTAACAGGAAGGGTGCTCTTCCAAACATGGCAGGCTCACGCATCCGAGGTCATCCAAGCTATGCCTTTTCTGCTCAGTGTTGTAGATGCTAGCATTGTGTCGAGGGTAGTGCCAGAGGTCATAGACTCAAAATATAGAGCTTGGGTTGTGTAGATTAGTCAATTCAAGACGACCGCCCCAGCTTGAAGTGGGCCATACCTGGACACTTCTTCCGAGCAATGAAGGCTGTTGGATAACCCTTCACTGTGAGGAAGGAGGGAACCTGGGAACTCGTCCAGGGCCCACAAGAAATGGTTTTTCTTTGTTTATGGATATCCGGCCCCCGACACCAGCAAGTCTTGGGAGAAATGCCAGTCTAGCCTACAAAGACTTGGATGTCTGGAGGCCATGGTCTGTCTGCAAGCACCGATGCCTGAAATGCTGTAGCATGCGAAGCATTTTGTGTTTCACTGTTTTTGCAAATTGTGGGCTTCCCTACAAGCATCTTCCAATACAATGCTGGGATCCTCAAGCAGGGCCCCCCAATTTGGCAAAACAACTTTAGACCCTAGCGTCCATTGGCAAGGTCCCCGCAAACTTAAGTTCGGTGATATCATAACCCCTCCTGAATCGTGTTTACAGGCCCCATCACAGGCACTGTGAGGGGGAAAGACTCAAACCTAAACGAACAAGGACTCCACGGAAATCCCCTCAACCTTGGCATCCTGAGCTAAGCTCACACCCCGAGATACGGGGCCATAAAGGGCTAATTATGACGATTAGTCCTCTAGCTGGCTCTTAGGGAGAGGTTCTAGGTAATTATAAAAAGGTTATAAGAACTGTTCCTAAGGGAGATAAAGCCAAGAGTACAACCTACCTAGCTTCCCTGTAAAATAAAATGAGAACTACTCCTAGGGGGAAAACCCAGGAGGACATCTTAAGACCAGGACCAGCTGAGCTGCAGAACGACTTGGGCGAACGCGGCCGCGGCTATCCTACACAAGACTTGGATAGTCATTGCGAGGTACAGGGTTTAGGGTCTAGGATATTCGGGATTTGTGGTTACCTAACGCTAGGAACACGGATCCTAAGACTAGCATATGAGCTCCTAGAATACCGCTTAAACATCTCTAAAATGATCCCCTACATGATCCCGTATATAACCCCCTTTTAAGGAGTTCAGACTATATCTCATATAAGTCATACAGTCCATGTCATAGGGGTTGGGATTACCAAATGTCTTTTGTTTTAGGGTCAGGCCGCCATCCAGCAATAGGGGTGCAAAATGTATGTAGGGATCCCGATCTAGTTATTCGTTGTGGTCATGATTAGTGGTTCGGGCCACAGGGCTCGAGCTTAGACTGAGATTATGGACTCCCAAAAAAAAACTACACAACAACCTGAGAAATTCAAGCTTTCAGGCAGTACTTAGGGTCTGGGGGTTAAGGTTTACCACTGCGAGTTCTGCGTTTAAAGGCAGCATGATTCCAACGGTGCCTTCATCCTAAAACTTTAACCCCAAAAACCTAAGCCCACACCCATAGTCCAAAATCCTCATGCCCCCCCCCCCCTTCTCTCTCACCCCCTCTCTCTGTCCAACCTGCAATTAAGCTCTAGACCCTACAACCCAAGTTTTAACTGTAAGCCCAAACTCCTCACCAAGCTTGGCATCAGGCCACAACAACGTGTCTTGCAAGAAGCTATGAACCAATTGGGTAGGTATTTGAAAAAACTAGTGTCCTACAAAACAGAAGTTCAAAAAGAGTACAAAGCGCTCTCTGGTTCTGAGCTATACGGTTACTTTGCCCAAACTAAGCTATGACTGCCCTCTGCGGAACTCGGCTGAAGCGGCTTTGATGATGCTGCGGGAATCCACACCCGAAGCTGTGAAGGCATCCCCAACTCAGGCCTTCCGGATGCGCCGCGGCTGCCTCAGGATCTATGACTGTGCTAGTGAAACGGGGTTTTAACAAAGGGTTTAGGGCTTAGGGGTTTAGGTTTAAGGCTGAGCTTGCAGTGCTAGTGAGACTGGGTTGTAACATCTGCTATGCCTCTTGTTGTGGACAGTAGTCTAGCTCTGGCGTTTGTTGCTGCCGCTGCTGCTTGCCTTCGACTGCCACCACAAATACGGGGACACCTTAATACTGCCATTGCCAGTGCCGCCACTGCGGCTGCTTCTTCAACACTTCGGTATTCACCTCTGGACCTTTCGAGTTCTGGACCAGAAGCCAAAAGTCATCCTGGAACACTGCCCCACATGAGTTTAGCTAGTTTAGCCGTGGTGTTATTGCCGGGGGAGGCCTGGTCCAATGGAAAAGCACGACCTACCGACTCGACGTTGATCTTCAAACCCATCAGTGCTTTATAAAAAAAGGGAAAGCTTGCAGGTTTGAGCTTCTGTCGACATGTACTGAGCTAGCAAGATTACAGGCCATTTTGGGGAATGGTTGCGCTCGAACCATATCACTTCGCAGTTCAAAAATCACAGGCGGAGAAAGCGGCATGAACAGGATAACAGAACCTATTAAGAGGCCTCAGCCTGTGTAAGCTATCGCCAGATCCCATCCTGAGACTCAAAGTTTGAAGCCTTCAACGGATCGACCCTGTTGGGGCTTGAGGGCCGCGTTTGCAAGCTTAGGGTGTGTGAGTCTGGTGCCACACCGGGCTTCCATTTGTTTCCTTTTCCTACTTCACTGTGAAAAGCTCTGCGGCCTAAAGCTCGGCTGCCAAGCGGCAAGCTCCACACTCACGACATTCCTCTTCACAGCGTCTACTCTTGGGCCAACGGGGCTCCAGAAGCGGTAACAGATTCTTTCTGATGTACGCTGGAGGTGAGGGTGCAACAAGAATCCTATAATATAGCAGTTTCCATCTTATCTTTTATATAACCCTAATATACTATAGAACCCCAATAGATACCCTAGAATCCCGATATAAACCCTATATAATCCCAATGTGTGTCCCTACGTTGCGGTCTCTCCTATGTGGTTGCATCCAGGCGGACCCCTGGGTCTGGAATCAAACCACTCCAATGTATACCCTCGATTAGTAAACCCCTTCCCTGTAATAGGGATCATAATAGGGATCCTAAACCCCAAACCCTAAACCCTGACCCTAAACTTGAACGGAGGGGTTTATTATTCATGGGTCTACTTTAGGGATCTGGCCTGCATGGGCTCGGGATAAAGGCTTTTGGCTGTTGCTTTGTTTCCTTGTGTAGGGCTGATAACAGAGCTTAAGATCCAAGACTGGGTCCTTGAAACATACACCACTTAAGAGGCCAAAAAGCATAAGCAACTAGATACTGGGGACATCCCGTTTAAAACCCCTTAAAACCAACTGCCAGAAGATACGGATATCCCTCCGAAAAAACTCATGTTCTTCCCCCCTAAGCCCTAAACCCTAAACCCTGAATCCCTAAACCCTAAATCCCTAAGCCCTAAACCCTATTCCTCATGACTTCCTAGGACTTGGGGCTATGAGAGGTCCTCCGGGAGCTTCGGGTGATCTATGTTTTGGAAGAAGCAGAACATTACCCAGACCCCTGGGAGGATCTAAAAATTAGATCCCCTATGTAGACCCATTATAACCCCTATAGAATCCTTATATATCTTCCCATAGGGTCCTAGGGGATCTAATTTTTAGATCCCTTTGGGGGTTTGGGTATGAAGTTTCAAGACCAGGGTCTCAGCCTTTCCAAAAAGGGGATTCCAAACATCACGGGTGCCTTTGGGGGCTTCCACATAATGAAAATTCCAGGGGGGTAATCTCTGAATAGGGGTCGGGTAGCTTGTTGGGCTTCCACATAGTGTTTGGGGAGGGAGGGGGACTGAAAGGGACTCCGGACTCTTTGCAAACATCCAGGTAAGTTCTGCATTGGAAGCTGCACATCACAACTAGGATCCATTCATAACCCTGTCAAGATATTAGCATGATCCCATCCGGTACGAGAAGACATCAGAACACAACAGCAGCTCACTACGTGCGAGCAGGGAACCATGTAGGAAATCTAGAAGCTTTTGCCCAAATCCGAGGAAATCTGGTTTACACTCTCATAGTAAACTTGCTGCTTACTATACATCAACAACAGCAAAAGAGTTCAAGCGGCATTCCACAAAAGAGTACTGCACAATAACAGTCTACCCTCAACCCTAAACCTTAAACCCTAAACCTTAAACCCTAAACCCTAAACCGTCCGTATGAGGGCTTCATATCATTGTAGTGTAACCATGATCCACCTGTTACTGAGGGGGGGGGCAGTATGCATCACACCATCAGGCAGCCCCAAGGGTCCATGTAGGGCATGTAGGTACATAGTATTTACTTTAAGGTTTTTAGGGTTTAGGGTTAGGTTATGGCCCACAGAGGTTCCTTGCAATTACTTTAGGGCCCAAGTATATACTCTTAAGCCACATGGGGTCCTTTGGACTTGGGGTCCAAAAAAGGTTCCATGTAACTACCTTAGGGCCCAGTATATACTCTTAAGCCCATGGGCCCTTTGGGAAGCAAATCCATTTTTTGCGAAATTCCGTGACTGCCAGCTGCCATCTTCGAGGCCTGGTTCAGTGTGCTGCAGTGTTTTTGGGCTTAGGGATGTAGCATTTTGAGTTTAGGCTTTTAGGGTTCCAGGGTTTAGAGTTTACGGCTGTAGCGTGTAGGGTTAAGGGTTTGGGGATTTAGGGATTTAGGGTTCAGGAATGTAGGGTCTAGGGATGTAGGGTTTAGGGATTTAAGGATGCAGGACTTAGGATCTAGGGTATGCCCGTGTCCTGTGATTATAGGGGTTGGGACTGAAGGTTCAGGGTAATGAATGAATGATTGTATGGTTTCATAAGGTTATATAAGCGTCTACAAGGGTTATATAAGGTTTACTGCCCGCCGAATTCAGAATCAAATGGAAAATCTGCAGCATGAAATGAAAGCCTGGGTTGCTAGCAAAATGGTTCCCACCTTTGATTTTATGTTCTAGGGTTGGGTTTCCGCATGAGATCTCGTCAGGCGTACATTTCAGGCCCCCAAAACTGAATGACACTCCCTCCGAATCCCCTCCTACTGTAGTCCCGGGGAACTTAAGACACTGCCAAAGGTGCTCTACGACAGGAGCAACCTAAAAGGCCCTCTCGTGTCCACGCAACATGTCATATTAATTGCTTTGGCATGTTTCGAGGCTCGAGAAGAGCTGGCGAAACTTTGCAAAAGGCTTTGAAACATGGACCTAGTTCAGGCTCAGGAAGAAAGCTCCTCGCGTACCCATTGAATAAACCTCGAACAATGATTATCCCACGGGCTCAAAAAACAAGTTAGGGATGCTACGTGTATTCTTGGCTGATCACGTGCGACCCTCGTTACCCTAAATCCTACCCAAAATGCTGGGATTTGCCGTACTTGATAGCTATACACGGGTTCAGGGAGTAGGGTTTAAGGTTTTGGGTTTAGGTGGGCTCCCCACCCTGTAATAGTGGTATAATAGAGATACAAGAGGACCCTAGTATGATTACCATCATCCCTTATGGCCACTATCACAGGTGGGAGGGTCCACCTAAGCTATACGTATTACAGGATCACCCTGTCAGCAATATGACGTTCTTCAAGATCCTTGCTAGAAGGTTTAGGGTTTTAGAGCTCAGGAACACGAAGCCTCGCTTGGCATTGGGCTTTGGGCTTCTTGTAACCATCGGCTGACTTTGGCAAGTGGTTAGCACGGAATGACGGAATTGATTCTTACAGTAGTCCCTACATAGTCCTCCATTATCGCTTCCATGCTCTTTTCCATTCCTTCCTTCCCTGCTAACCGGAAGTAAGATATAATATATAGTCCCTATACCCAGCCAAATTTCCCCTACAGTAAGTTGTCCATCTTCTCTTCCATTAGAGTCTCCAGTATTGACGTAATTCCCCTACATAACCCCTTAAACCCCCATAATCCCCATAAAGCGCCTCTACAATTCCTATTGTGGGCTCCTACATCCCTAAACCCTAAACCGTTTCGGCTCCTTTTTTCGCCTGGCACCGCCAGAAGATGCCCCACCTTGCGGACACCTCACTGTGAGGCCCTGCTGATCGAGGAGCAACAGCCGTGCTGCAGAAGATTCTGGGGGGCAATGTAAGGACTACATAGGGTTGAGGGTTAAGGATTTAGGGTATAGGATTTAGGGTTCTTGTTTAGGGTTTCGGATTTAGGGTTTAGAGTCTTACCCCCATAACGGAGAAGTAGCCGGACAATAACATGGAAAATGACATCGACGCTGGAGTTTACGTAGGTGTTATATGATTTGCTCACTGGACAAACTATGTACGTTCATGCTGCATCGAAGCCCTTCTGGGCTCATTCCCAATACTAACTACATTGGGGGGCACCAAGCGGTTTATTGTTTAGGGAATCCAAAGCCGAAGCTGCGTGCTCAGGATTGGCTGGCTTCTGGGCCCTACGCTGAATCTGCTTCCAACCCTTGAGCTGCACAGTACTGGTAGGTCTTCTGCCTAATTAGGCCGAACACATCTAAAGTTTTCAACTTAAACCCTATATGGACTGCGTGTTTTGATGTCCCAGCAATGAAAGCGGTTCAGAGAACCAACCGCCCGCAGCCCGAACGGATGCTCCAAGGCGGAACCCTAATACAAAGACTACATTCAGATGCAAGAAGCTAGGTCTCCCTCACAATCAAACAGGGTCATGAAGCATAGGGTCTGTGCACTTCCCCAAAACCTATGAGAACGCCGGGGTTCTAGGGAGACCTAGTCTATAAGTATCTGATACATGGGAGGAAAGCGCCTCTCTGCAGATGAGGTCCCAAGAGAGCTGCTGGGAAGTGATGCTTACGTCGAATTTTCCAGGGTTTAGAGTTTAGGGTTTGGGGTCATTGCGGGGTTTCCAAGGGTGCCCTCTTCCATCATGTTGGCACCTGGAGAATGAATTGTCATGTCTGTCTAAGCTGTCCGGAAAGACTCTGTGAATAGCTTTTGAAATGCTGATAGGCAGCATACTGAGATGTTTCCCTGGGCTAGAGCATGATGTTCGCGATCGATGGTAAGACGGGGCATGAACTTCCAATATCTGCTTTAGACCAGGAGAATTTCTGTCAATCAAGCATGTCAAGGCTGTGGCAAATCAGTTCTTGCTTGCTCCTCAGACCTTCATGTGATAAGTACAAGTTCTGCAGCCATGAAGCCAAGACCCCATTTCACTCCCCTGCTTTTTTGCAACCGGGCTGAGCATGTTGCCGGGCGATGCACTCCCCTGCTCCAGATAGAATTAGACAACAGGTTCGTGGACACGCGCCTGAAATCTCCACAAAACGCCGAAAACAACCTAAACAGATGAGACCAGCTAGAGCCTAAACCCTAAGCCATAAGCCCTGAACCCTATAACCCAGACCCCTAATTAACAAACCCCCTCCCCTTAACAGGGATGATAATGGAGATCCTAATATTAAGGCCCTTAAAAGGAGGGGGTTTATTAATCATGAGTCTACATTCTCCTAGACCCTCTACATGGGATCTCCCTGCCTCTCCTACCCAGCTTAACTCCATGGCTGTTTTGGCTGCCCTGTACGCAGGCTGGCACCTGAGAAAGCAAGATTCCTGTTTGGTGGGGGAGAGCTTAGGCTTGAGGCTTGTGACCTTGCGGGAGTTGATGTTGAGGGGCCCAAGTTGGTTTGTGCCCCCACCCAGTTACAGTCTATAGGGGTCATATTCAGGGCCTTCTATAATCATATTACATATCCAGCTGGTCCAGCTGTTTCTGGTTGGGGGCAGCATCCGAAGATTAAGGTTGAGAGATTAATGTCCAGTGTTGTGGGTTGAGAACTGAAGGCTATGGCTATGGCGTCCTTATGATGTTTTGGATCTTCAAGCTCCCTTTAAACATTCTTGCCGATAATTTTTAAACGACTACGTTACGCCATGCTAGTCGGACAGCCCAGGCATGGGTACCCCAGGCCAAGTGGTCATGATCCTTACTTGACATACGTGAAGCACGCCTGGTGTTGGATTGGTGGGGATTTTTAGGGGGTCTGGATCAGGCCTGTGGAGGGAAAGACCTCAGTCATACCAACTTCGTCCATTTGGCTTACATGGGGACTGACGCCATGCAGCCATGATCCGTGCGACAAGAAAACACAAGAAGCAGCAGAGACAGTCAGCTACCTCTTTGCCCCTATTCATTACGTTTTACTTGTCCTGCTCAAATTCTCCTGTGATGATCAAGCCTCATGCAATGGGGAAATCGTGTCCCATGCGTCCTGCAGGGCTTTCCAATAAGTGCATGACAGCCTTGCCAAGAAGATTCACAGTGTGTGTGTGTGTGTGTCAGAGTTTAGAGATTCCGCTGAGCACTGCGCCACGCGTTTAGATGAGGTCCGCCACATTCATGGGCATCTCATCAATCTGGGTAGAGTAGAACCTCAGAGCAGCTTTCTTGGTGGGCCCATGTCAGCTGCCCGTGGCAAGTAGTGCTAGTTAACGAGTTTCACATAGAAACACGTCGTGCTGGAAGGGTGTCGCACGGCATGGTATGGCCTGCTCAGTATGCAGCTCAACAAAAAAAAACTACAGAAATCCAAGGAGCACCCAACCATTTTTGGGGGCTTAAACGCACAGTGATGTATTTGGATAAGGTAGCCTACAGCTAAGGGAGGGCCCCGATAGGGATCATAATCTTGACAACCTCCCTTTCGGTGTTCGACGTTTTTGGGATTATCAATGTGTGCTTGCTCGTGCTTCCTTCAGCTCGAAATCCTCGTGAATCTGGACGTGATGACTGCCGGACAAAATTAAGCTTCGGGCGAGACCATTGCTCAGCCACAACCAGCAAAGTGACACACATGGCCATGCCATGACTGAGGGAAGCCGACCACGCGCACGCAACCCCATGAGCCCTCCAAATGTCATGCGTGTTCTGCAACACATGCGGCAGTAACATATCGTGCAAGGACTCTTCAACTAGAAAGTCAAAGTTTAAACACTAAACCCTGAACCCCAAACCCAAGTACCCTAAACCACTCACCTATTTGCGAATTGTGATATCGATAGCTCTCGGAGTTCACAAAGCCCAGGTTAGAAGCTTTTTTTGGAGCATCTGAGGCCGGCGCTGCTCGATATCTCGCAGGATACGAATGTCGTCGTTCCTTGCGAACACAAAAGTCTAACTGGCTTGGGCCTATGCTGCTGTACCTGCCCCTTCCACAAGCAAAGCCTGCTGATTTTACACTTGGAACACGACTTGAACAAAAAAACCCTAAACCCTAACATTTTCCATCATCCCTATATAATCCCTATATGTCCCCTATATCGCCGCGACAAGCTCTTTGATCTGCCAACACTTTTGCAAAGCTAAGCAGCTTCACGAAGTTGATGGCGACACCCTTTCGACCGAAACGTCCCGATCGGCCAATGCGGTGTATGTACAGCTCACGATTGTTCGGAAGGTCGTAGCAAATCACCAGAGACACCTGCCGGAAGATTCTATAGTCTAGAAGAGGACGGAGGGAAAAGGGGTGTACGGCGTGCATTAGTCCAACAACACAGATGTCAAAAACACCTCTGCTGAGAGGTTGGGGCTTGTAGAACTTTTCTTTCCTCTAGGCACTTTGGAAATATGCAACCTCGGGAGCGTTTGTCCCACTGAGTATCTAGCGTCCACACGGTGGGCCCATTCACTGTTCAGAGCAAAGTCCACATCCCTCGCCCTCCGGATCTTTGCAGTTGAAAATGATGCCATGCTATAGTGACCCTTTTTATAATGCTCGCAAGGCCATATCCCTGCTGGTATGCTTTAAATTTCAAGCTCAAATAGTTGCAGCCAAACTACTTCAACTTAAAGAATACGGACAACCCATGTATGCAGCACCACCCCACCTGCTGAACATCCAAACCACGGCCCCACAGGTCCGTGGAAATCAGCACTCGGCTCGTGCCCGAACGGAACCTGCTAGCATTTACCCGGGGGGCCCAATACCCCTTAGTTAAGGAGCATAACTTAATTTATATTAGCTTAGTGCCATTTAGGGTATGTTCGTTACTTAAAGAATATTGGGCTCTCTGGGTTCATACGCATCAATAGCAGTAGGGTTGGGCCTTGAGAAAGAAGGTTGCCAGGGATGTCACCGTCATCGTCGAAAACATGTTGTTCAATGCCGCAGCACAACCATCAGCATTACCATCATCGCCACCATATCATCAACTAACAACAACAACATCATCATCATGATCATGGTCATACACATCATCATGACAACCATCATTGGCCAATGTAACGTTCTGCTGTCATTGTTATCACCAGCTGCTTAGGTTTTCCTGCTGCTTGCATTGCAACCTGTCTCTGGCAGCGAAACAAGCATTTAGCAGCTTGTCTGAAAGGGGCATCAGTTTATCATCATGGTTATGGTCATGATGAGGATCACCATCATGGGCGATTCTCGGGTTCTGTATTGAACTCAAAGATGTATGGGCAGTAGGAGGGAGATTCTGTGGTGCTTATTTGGGATTCTGTCAGCTCTCATACTACTAAACTCAACCATCCTAGCCAGCGGGTGCCAAGCTGCCACATGCGGGCACTCTTGACTTTCACAACCCTTCCTACAAATTGTCACCATGGCTACAATCTAGAATCACTTCCACTTGCTGTTTCAATTTTCAAGCCACCGGGGCCTAAATCCTCCACTAACCCCAGCCCGTAACCCCTGAACTCCCCAATCTGTGTACCACTATGGGCTATTAGACCTTAAGGGTACCTTAATCTAACCTTAATAGGGCCCTAGTTGGGAATTTTAGGGTCTAATGGCCCATGGTCCCATGGTGGTAACTGGGGCTCCAGCTGCTGCATGATGGCGTCTCGCTCCTTCTGCGGCATGTCGCCATGGATGGAGGCAACCTAGCTGGCCCAGGGTCACGTCACTTAGGAAGTTTCGCAAAAGAGGGATACCCGAGGGGACCATGGCAGATATGGGGACTTCGGAGGGGATGATGGGGATCGTGATGTGGGGTCATATCAGCCATAGTCTGAACTCCTAGTATCCCCCTTAATAAGCCCTATACTACTTCCCTATATAATCACTATATAAACCCACTGAGGAGTGTAGACTATAGCTCATGTAGGGATTGGTTCGATAAACTCCCTCTTCTGAACCTGCACAGCACTGTGCAGGATGGCCCGTCAGCAGTTAGCCCGGGACTTGTAAGACTACATTGAGGCACGGCATGCGTTGACGAGAACTACTGGCACCTGTGGTTCAAAGTTAAGGGTGCAGGGTGAAGCCTCCCCGGGTCCTATGCGCACGTAATAGCATTGCCACTTGAAGAGTTGGAGTTTGAAAACCGTAAGGGAGCATTGGAGGTGCGTCGCATCAGAAACTTTGAAGCCACCCAATGCGTAGTCTCGTGCAGGGATCTCATCGAGATTGAGTAAGTAGATGAGGCACATGTCGCACGCACAGGCTCTTCCCGTTCTCTTTACCTTGCGGTGAAGAGCCGGACGGGATGGAGGCGCAAGAGCCATGATCAGGACATATCCAAATCAAGGATTTCCCTGGAGCATCCCTATAGATTTTAAGACCCGGCCACTTCGTGGAGAGTCCAAAGCCGCAACCTCACTTGCTGCTCGGCGCGCGAAACTGAAGCGCAGTATTGGCACACTGGGAAAACAACGGCCTCGGGCACAATAACCCATTTCTAGCAAAGTAAGCTCTCAGCTGACAAACCAGCCCCGCAAGCGTAAAGCAATGCAGGCTACTCAGGGCAGTTGCCGAAGAAGGGACCTGCCCCGACGAGCACGATACAGAACTCTGCGATGACTGCTGCTTTATACCCAAGGGCTCCTATGTAGTTCCTTTTTGGGTCTGTTATGGTTTTTTGGTAAGGGATTTTAATATACTACCCAAAAAGGAACCACATAGGAGGGTCTTGGTAGACACTTGAAGTGTCCCAACTCACTGCACTTCTAAGAGCCGCCGGTTCTTTTTGGCATGTCGATTGCCTCTAATGCTGCCCCGGAGGCTATGCCCCATCAGATCCCACAAAGAAGAAACAGGTGGAAAGTTGGTGCCAGGTGCCAAGGCCGACTTGAAACCCGTCACTTGCACGCACGTAACGGGGAAGGCAAGCCTGCTCCACTCTACAGTCGAAAACCCTCAAAGCCCTGTCACTGTCTCTTATCCTGTCTTACTCCCGAATATGCCTCGACATATGCTCGGAGGTCGTATTAAGGTCGGAGCGGTGAAGTTGGCGTCGCGCATCTTCTGTGTCAACCAATCCACCTCGTCAGGGTCGCTTTGAATCCTCAACATGAGAAACATTTCGAAACTAGGTCCGTTTCAACGCATCAAATAATCCAGCTGGCAGAACAAATAGCCCCACACAGCAGTCCAAACGATTTTAGTCAGAAATCCAAATATTCGATCTAAGCCGGCAAGGGCTTGGGTCGTTGTAACTTGTGGTTGTCTAGGCCTGCGGCCTCAGAATTACAGATTTCTGCAGCCCTTCACAGAATGCCAGAGTGTGTGCTGCAAGTGGACAGTGCAGCTTCGGAATCACGCAGGCTTTTGAGAAGGAACTCTTGCTGCCCCCCCGTCCTCGCAGGAACATTCATAAACGTAAATTACCTACGGTGAATGGAGAAAACCTTGCACCACCCTATATACCCGACTTGCAGGAACTACAGTTTGTTTATGGTCCTGAGGTGCAAGATCTTCTGCATCTGGATCAGGGCACCCTTGTTCGTTCAAGACATCTGCAATGACGCTAGAACCCTACTACAGGCAGGCAGAACTCAGACCACACCTACCACACCGTTCATTGGGGTTATATCGGGATAATGGAAAATAAAATGGAAAATGAGATGGAAACTACTATGATACTCAAAAGAAAGACCATGTCCCCTCGAGCGTCCCCGGCCTTCTGCTTCGTGTTGCAGAAGATCACGGCCTGCACGTCTACCCAAGGGCTCCTATGTAGTTCCTTTTTGGGTCTGTTATAGTTTTTTGGTACGGGATTTTAATATACTACCCAAAAAGGAACTATATAGGAGGGTCTGGGTATGCAGTGCTCACCAGGAGTCGGTAGTCAACTCATGGTCACCATTTCCAGGACCCTCCCTGTACCCTTAATTGGGGATATATGGTCCCCAATAGTGGGTACTTAGGCCTTAATAGAAGGTAGGAGGAGGGTCTAGGTTCTTTAGCGCTGAACTTGCCATTATGCTTGACTCTTCCTGACGTAAGAAAGGGCCAGCCAAAGGCCTTGCAGGAACCCCCAACGCAGGTACATACCAACAAAGACACCTCAGGATACCTCCACTAACTACAACAGGAGATTGGTGCTCCCGTGAGAAATCCCGGCCCTTTGTGAGCATATACAATTATTCGTATGCGTAACATTGCCACTCAGATTTCCGTACATACATGAAAATGGCTCTTTCTGCTCTATTATATCTAATCTCTAGGTATGTCTCCAAGTCTCGCGATGTGCGTATACATAGGCACATCTGAAAAATCACATGCACATTCTCTGAGACACTGCCTGGGTGATCGTCAAGGTGTCGTACCTTGCCAAGGATGGGGTGATGTTGGCATTACTTAAGATCCCTGTAAGTCCAGTCTTATGCACCAACTGGATGTGGAGGAGCTGCTTTCCGGGAGACTGCTGATTTGCAGCAATGCAAATTCAGCTATATGACAGCCTCATGTCAGAAAACTTCGCTTCTGGGACTTCCCAGCCGGCAAGAAGATTGAGCCTATCAACCATTCTTCTGATATCTGCAGCTTAGTTCACATAATTCATCTTACTTTCAATGCTCAAGTTGTGTTATGGCCGCAGGCTGGAGCACAACAGCAACCTGGGAAGGGCTACTTCTGTTTTCCCCCAAGCTCGCTCTACCGCACCCCCCCAAGACCAAGTACTAGAGGCGTCCGCTACCGAGCCACAGATCGCAAAGCGTGTCGAACTTCCACCTGAGAGATCACTTCTGCACGGCTACACAACAGGAAGGCAGCATGAAGAAGAGCTTCGGATCCCGATATAGGGGGGTAAGCTTACCCCTGGCGGGCCATCTCTGACTTACAATGGTTTGAAAGCATGGCAGGCTTACTTTCCTGTCTTGCTGTCATCCTATATCAGATATGCAGCAGTACTGAAATGAAACCGTGGAACAGGGCAGCGTCTGGCTGTGGCCGCGTATGTGTCTGCATGTTCAAACTTATGGGAAGAGCCTTCTTGATTTCTAGGGATACAAGGGGATCTTCGAGCGCAGAGGAAAATCAACTGGGCAGAAACTATCAGAAACCCCTGATCCGCAGGGCCACTGTTCGCGCTCGACTGCGACGAAGAACTGCTTGATGCCTTCCAACGTCAACCTCCAGCTTGCAAGTTTTTTGAGCGGTTCAGGTTTTAGGCTTGTTGCTGCAGCAACCATGGGCTCGTCTAATTAGCCCTATATGCTAACCCCCTCTACGGTTCCCCCTGCAAAGGCCCTAACGAAGAGAGAAATCTGAAAATTCGGGAACCCAGACATCAAGCAAGACACTGGAAGCAAAAGACTGTACTTAATCAGAACTATGGGACACGTTTGGGTCATCCCATGAAAGAGAGACGGCATTTTTCCATGACGGACGTGTCTCAGAATTACTACTCCTGCATGCGCATCCGGTATTGGTCGCCACAACCCAAACCGAATTCATGACCGAAACGGGTGTTCCAGATATTATGCGTATGAACGAGCATCTATATGTATATGCCCTGGATCTTATGTACAATGTATCTCTCTGTGCCCAAATGATCTGCACCCACTGGAGCAGAGCGCTTTTTTCAATCGACATGAAGGCCTGCATGCATATGAAGTCCGTTTAGGTGCTAGTGAGGGAACATGGTGGCGGCTAGCTAGAAGGCCGCCAGTCCACCGACTCCTCAGAGCATGCTTGGAGGCTCGTAGGTAGTTGTAAGTGGGAGTACAGGCTACGAATAATTACGAGAACTACAGTGGAAGCCTTCGCTTAGCATAGCCAAGAAGCTCATCGCGCTTCACCAAGACACGGAAAGGATTGTTCCTGAGCTGTGCCAGGTTGTCACAAGGATCAGCGCTTAGCTTTCTCCTAGGGAAGCGCACGGGAAAACGGAGCAAGTGGTACCCTTTCAGGACACAGGAAACATTTCCCTAAACTCCCCAGTTCCACTATGGGCATGGAAGCAACGACCTCGCGCGAAGAGCTCTTGAAAACTGGAAAAGTTGGAGTTATTGCCTCGAGCTAGCTAAAAAGGAACCCAGCGAGCAGCAAGAGCTTGTCAAGGCAGAGAACGAATGTCACTTGGCTGGTCACTTGGCTGGCCACCAAGAACAAAGACAACGACTTACTCCCAATCACATTCTAAGACGTACCCCAATAATTTTACTGCAAGTATCCACCTCAAACCTCGAACATGGTGCTACTTTCAACTTACGTTTCCATTCCTTACATGGTAGTTTCCCAACATACGCGCACCGCAATGTAGACCCCACAAATGCTACAGCAAACCGCTACATATCCCCATGCTGCCAGGCTGCATAAACTTGTGCGTCATCTCCAAGACTTCGTGCCTTGGCTGCAATCTTAGGGTTTAGGGCTTAGAGCTTAAGGTTTAGGGCTTAGGGTTGAGAGCTTAAGGTGTAGGGCTTAGGGTGTAGGGTTTAGAGCTTAAGGTTGAGGGCTCAGGGTCTAGGGGATTGTGCAGGGTTTGGGATTGCTTGAAGAAGGGGTGCCCTTACTGTGGGGGCTCTACAGGGATAGAAGGCGTTGCACATTTCAGAAAATCCTTGCAGAGTCCGCAATCCTCTTTTCTTCCGCTTAGCATACGGGGTACTTCAAAAATTCAGGTTCTTTTGGGAGCCCCTATCATAACGGCGCTTCGGGGTATATAACAGGGTCCCCTTTTTCAGAACTACGCATCCAGACGGGCTGCGGCATGGTGGCAGAGACGAGCACCACCTGAACTTCCAAACTCTGACAAGTTTTACTCCTAATCCCTTCCACTGAATATGAAATACTGCAAATATAACATAGTATACCACAATGGGAATATTCAATGCGAGGGGTGTGGGAGATTTTGATATTAGGGGGAGGTGGTCAGTATGGTTCTACTAGGATCCTGTAGATCCTACTGGCAGAAGTCGACCCCCATCTAGGATTCTGCAAGAGAATAACAGTTACTATGACTACCGCTACCATGTAATAAAGTAAAGCGGTTGCCCCTGGCGCTCTACTTCGGGCCCTAAAGTATGAAGAGTGCCGACAATATTATGGGAGCCCCAAACGAGAGTTTCCCAATTTCCTGAAACTCCCACACTACCTAGTTTGGGCTATTTGGAGCCCTAATGTACTGCAATTCTCAGAGCCTAGGGCCAGCGAAATTGCCTACATGGCTTAGCGAAACTAGCACGGACCCAACAGCAGCAGCAGCAGAAGTAGTAGCAACAGCGGTAGAAGCTTTGTTATGTGTATATAGTCCCCTTAAGTAGATAGAATCTGGGGTATATGGGGATCTTATTATAATATACCCAAAGCCATATTCTATCCCTTTTGAATAAACCCTAAACCCTATATTCTATCTACTTAAGGGGGACTATATCATTATGATTGCTATCATCATCAATGTTTTTGCTGTTGGAGCTACGTCATCCCCGGATCAGGTGCTTTGGTATTCAAGGCATACTCAGAAACAACTGGACAGCAGCAGACAAGGCCACAAAAGACAACATGAATTGAAGGTTTAGGGTTTAGGGGCTTTTTGAGGGGTACACTTTGGGGGTCTCTACAATGAGGATTCTCGTTTTGGCGGGTCTATTTTGAGGCCCCTACATATGAAAACTACCAACTATCAAGGCAATGTTTTCTTGAGTTCTGTTGCTGCAGGTTTTGTGAAATTGTCTGCTTGCCTCCGGTCAAGGGCTGGCATCCTGCTCAGTCATAGGGCTGCGATATCCACAGACCCAGGCAGACTTCTCTGCAAAATGCACAAAAGCTTTGGGAGATGAAACCCAAAAATCTGGGAGTCTGCAAAAGTCAGGGGTCCCTTGTTGGAATTCTATATTGGGGTCCTCCTCTTTATGGAAACTACTATATGGCTTTCAGAGGAAGCTTCAACTCGCTTCTGCTTATTCACTCCCTACTCCAGTCCCAGCCAGCCTGTGTGGAAGGCGGCAAATACCTGTAAATGTCGTAGACCTGCTCCTTGAAGCCCCTGGCAAGCAAGCACGTTTGGGGCTCTGAGTTCAGGGTTTGCATCTGCAAGTAAGGCCCAACAACCTAAACCCGAAACCTGTCCACGAATCCCTGCCCTCCAAAACACGTATGCAAGTTTTTCAAGACTCGGTCCCAAACCAGTAAGCTTCATATCGTACTGACTCTGAGAAGCTGTCAAAAAATCTGGCGGGATAGGAACGGGGGCGCTTAGAGGTTGCGAAGCATGTCTGTGACATTAGTTGTCATGCGCGACCCTTTCCCCACTCAAAACACCCCATGGAATCCATGTAACCGCGATAAGGAACAGAAGCATGTCACGCGTACAACCCAAATATAACCCTTGCAGGTCACAACCCCCAAATAACACCAAACTGGATCTCAAGACTCTGCATACGAGCCTCATATGGGCTTAGATTCGGGGGGCGATGCTCTGCAATTTGAGGTGCCAAGCCAAGTGCTAACAGAAGAAAAAACCCGAATAAGTAGTCATATTGGTACCACTACTGTTGTTAATGATGTTGTTACTATGTTGGGCGTTATCACCGTTTTTACTACTTTTATGATCACCATTATTCTCTTTGACTTATCTGATGCCAAGAGACCCACACACGGCTCTTTGCAAGCCCAACACCAAAAACTCGAAAGAGGGGGGTTTTGAGTACCCCAATGCCTGTAATGAGGACCGCATAACTATACTGTGACATGATAACAGGGTCCCAATAGGGTTCAGATATGTAAAGTCTCTGTTATACCTAAACTCCGATACTCAAGACTCATTGAGAGGCAGCAGGCAACAAGCAGCAGCAGGGTTGATGGCTTAGGGTTTACGGCATGGCAAAATCATTATTCAATTCACGCTTCCATTGTTTTGGGCGACAGTGAGCTGCAGGGGAACTCACAGTAGTGTTCAGCTACTGCTAGCTCGTTGAGGTCATGGATAGAAACCAACACCCGAAGATTCTGAAAACAAGTTTCCGCAAATGATGTCTGTTCAATTGTATTCAGCCCCCGTAAATATTTCTATAGCATCATTATTACTCTTGTTACTTTACTACAGCTAATACAATCTTATCTGAACCTCCTGGCCTGTTCAGCATCTCATCGGCTTCGTCCAAAACCTGCGCTGTTGACTGAACAGACACAGGTTTAGGGTAAAGCGTTGAGGGGTTCACTAACCCCAGTATTCAGTATTGCTCCCATTATGTATGCAATGGTACAGCGCTGAGGACGCTTTTTGCTTCAGGAGCCTGGGGGTCGGTTTACACGTTACACAAATGTATGGAAGCCCTACAAGGGCCCTGGGATAAATCTGCCTTCCAAAAGATTCTGAACAACTTCATTTCTTTGCACGGCTAGGGTGTTAGGTCTAGGTCTTAATTAGGGCCTTAGGGCCCCATGGTGTGGCTCGTGTATGTACGTGTGTATTTTCTGCGCGCCTAGATAGCTCAGCAGCGATTTCCCGACCTCCTCTGCCTAACCCTGGAATGTCAAAGTAACCCCTTAGGCAATCTGTAGCAAAATTCACTGTCGAAAGAGACCACAATGCTTCCATGTGCAGCTCAGGAACCAACATCTTGATGTGGCGTGTGCTGAAGTGGCGCTGCCTCGGCCGCGCGCTTTCAGATGGTCAGATGGTCAAAATGTACAGCTCAGGCATACAAAAGATCTATGCTGCCACCTCCCCAGCTCTACGAAAGTCTCCAGGTAGCAAGGGCGCTGTTCGTGCGGCTGTCTGTGCAACTGGGGATGCATTTTCTGGATTTATAGAATCCGGAAGAGGTGGAGTGGAGCAGTTCCAGAGGAATTGAGACATGAGCAAAGACGTACGCCCGCCCCTATGGCACACGGAGAAGGCCACGAAAAATACCTGTAACTTCCGCTGGCTTCCTCCTTTTATCATATCTTGGCCGGGTCACTGAATCATGTGAAAGACACGTCCGGGCGTGCCAGAGACAATCTGCACGCCGGCTTCGAAAGTGTGGATGTCATCTGACACACGCTTTCCGCCAATGCAGACATGCACCTGGACGTTGAGATAATCACCTCGGAAAGTGGGGCAAATGGGAATATTGAGGCTTGTTGAAGTTGTGGCGCTTTTTGGGTCCTTGCTAGAGTACGACCCCAAGAATTTATTAGCTATAGTTATTCAAGAAAGTAAAAACATTTAGGCTGGCTTTACATGATCCCTATACAACAAGCGCATGTAGCCATAATGGCACTGCGCCATATATGCCCCAACCACATCCTGCTACGTCATCACAGGTGCCCGTGCAAATCCCATCCCTCTGGATCGCCCCGCCAGGGCCCTGTTTGCCTTACCTTCCTTGAAATTCCTGAATTCCAGTCCCCCGCCAGAGAACACCCACCTCCCAACATGGAACATGTCTGAACCTCTTGGCAAAAACGATTTAAGTAAGGCTACTCAATGCGGATGGGAAGATGCTAAGCCTAAACCCCAAGTCCACAGCTTGCAGGCAAGGTGGGTGGGGATGTGGCTCTATCTGGATCCCAAACCCCAAGACCTAACCCCGCATCCCAGACCCTGCATCCTGAAACCCCGAAGCCCCTAATCCCTAAGAACCTTCAAACCTCGTAGACCTTTGGAAGCCTTAAGCCCGGAATCCTAGACACTTTGACGTAAAACCTCAACTGTAGCCTCGGATCCAAGCCCTGAGGCCTGAATATTCAGCCCGAAAAGCTGGGTTGATGCACCCACACAGTAACACTCGAAGCGAGCGGAAATATGAAGGGCGTTATGTAATTATATTGTTATACGTATTTTATTCTTCTTCTTATTATTATTACTTTTCAACTGCTCCTGAGTGGGGACAATATCCAAATTAAGAAGCTCAAATCAAGTTACCATACTGAACGCTTGCCTTATCATGGTGACTTCATTTAAGTTGATTAAGACCCTACATACCCATCTTCCATTTCATCTGAATTTGGTTTTCCATTTCTCCCCCTAAACCCTGTAGGTCCTTATGGATCTTTGTATAATCCTGTAAGATCTGCACATGCCCCCTATACCCCTATATTACGGGTTTAGGGTTTAGGGCTTATATAAAACGCCTAAGCCGACATAATCTTTACATAGTCTGCCCCTATACAATCGCAATGTACCCCCTACATCCCATTTTAAGCAGCTCAAGCCCTAAACCCTGAACCCCTAAAGCCCTGAACCCGCTAAACCCTCAGCTCCTCCACTCTAAACCCTAGACCCTAAACTCCTGAAACCCTAAACCCCTAAACCCTAGACCCAAAACCTAAAACCCCCTAAACCCTAGACCCCCTAAACCCCCTAAACCCTAGACCCCCAAAACCCCGTAAACCCTCGACCCCTAAACCCTAGCCCAGCGGCCCAGAGCCAGGCAGACTTTCTGACTCTGCTCTGCCAGCTCGCGCGTGGGTGACAGGAACAAGGCCTGTACCCGGGGGTTTAGTGATTTAGAGGTTTAGGGGTTAGGGGTTTGGGGTTTAGAGGTTTAGGGGTTGGGGGTTTAGGGTTTAGGGGTTAGAGGTTTAGGGGTCTAGGGTTTCGACACCCCTGGAGGAATATACCCTGCATGGTACAAGGACCCCTTAAATGATTTAGGGCATCTTCCTCGATTCAAGGGCTTCGGGCTTCCTAGTTATATACTGGCTCCATAAGGGTTACTATATCAAGTTCAGTTTGGAGCCTAGAGGGTTTCAGATTCTGATAATGATTTTGTATTGAGGCCTGGTAGGATCTGGGGGCAAGGGGAATTGAAGGACCAAAAATGGCTGTAAGCGCGGATGTTTGGGGACCCGCAATCCAAACCGGGATCTGAAGACTGTAAGCGTTTCGGCAGTCCCAAATCTTGAACATATGTCTTACCAACCCAGTGACGGATTAACGTCCTGATTTGGCAAGTTGATAGGCTCGGCGCATAGCGGCTTCCATAAGAACATCGTCTATGAAGATATTCGAAAAAGACTAAGAATTATAGCCCCCCCGTATGGGGTATACGGGGATCTTATTATAGTATACCCAAAGCCATACTCCATCTACTTAAGGGTGACTATACATCACCACGACCCAGCCTGGAACATGCAGACAATTTCCGAGCTTCAGATTTCTGGCTTGCTCAGGTATCTGGATGCTTCTGCCCTAGCCCACTCTCAGAGTCCAACATTGCTAGGTTATTGGAAGCTACTACATTATATGGTTATCTAAGCGTTATAATTAATGGGGTTACATAGAAGATAATGGAAAAATGGAAGCTGGTCTTATATAGGAGATAATGGACAATGGAGAAGAAAATGGAAACTACTGCACATGCTTCATTTCCAAACCTTGCGCCCACAAAGGAAGAGTAGGATCTGAGCCTCTAGATTAACGATCTCCGTAGTTATAAGGCTTATATGGTTTAGAGTTTAGAGTTTAGGGGGCTTAGGGTTTGCAGGGTTTGGGGTTTGTAGGGCTTAGAGTTGAGGGGGTTTTGGGTCTGTAGGGTTTAGGGTTTATAGAGTTTAACGTTTTTAGGGCTTAAGATTTAGGCAGAAGCAATAGGGAATTGTGATTCTCTCTCTGGCTTCCACAGTCGTTGCCAATCCGCAAACCGTGGCTTCATTTGAATGTTGTTTCTCGGTGGTTGAACCTAGTAAGAGCGTAGGTTTACTGCAACATGTTATACCCAAAAGGATGATGCAGTTTTTGCGGCCTATAGTATCAAATTACATTCATTTCGGCATTTCCGGCTAAACTGTTGTCAAAACAGCATGTTCGGATTGGAGTATGTTATGGGGTATGTTTCGACTTATGTTTTGGGCGTGACTCGTAATGCCGGGCTCTTGACGACAGGGGTATGTATCGGAGGGGTCAACCATGCTCTTCATGAAGTCCTGACCCCCGAATAATGGAACCACCCATATGTTGTCTGATGTGCTTTCACACTGGGGACAAGGTTGAACGTCTCATAAAACTCTACTCAGCAGGTGAGGTTTCATTTGGGCCACAGTCTAAACTCCTAGTATCCCTAATAACAAAAATAGTCCCCTATACAAACCCCTATATGACCTCCTCCAAGGAGTTTAGACTATGGCCCATTCGACTGTTGCATGGGTTCAATGAGGAGCTGGGATCCCATAATTTCAAAGCACTCATGCAACAGCCCTGCCCATGGTGCTGGGATTAGAAGCGCAAGGGGGTATATTAGGAACACCACGCAACCCCTAAAAACCCTAAATACCCTTAACCCCAAGCCCCAAAATTCACCCTAAATCCTAAAACCTAAACCCTAAATCCTAATAATCTTTGGAATTGTCCACGCTTCGAAGGCTTTGGCAAGGCCTGAGGCTCCCGAGAGGATGTGTCAACGGTTTGCAGCGCACCCAGGCAGAAGACGCAGGTCTTTCCTTCCACACGGTTAAGGATTATACGGAGCAGCTGCATCTCCCAATACAGGTGTGAAGTGGTGGAATGACCTCTCCCCCCCCCCCACCCTGAACGTTCTTAAGAGCCCTTCCCCCTCCTGTTCCGCTTTGCGATTGGACGATCACATCCTTGGTTGCCAGAAGAGGCGCATGTTTCTGTTGGCTACGCAAAGTCCAGCATCTACTGCGCATCGCTCGTTCGAGGTCAAGTCGAGACGACACATGTCCGCTGCTCATACTGTAGCTGCCACTCGGCCAGTGATTGGTCTACGGTCGATTTGCACCACTCTAATTGAAATAGAACCCCCAACAAATTGCTTGCAACTTGCGCCCTCAGAGCAGCTTTCAATTCACAAGAGAGTGCTGCGAGGCCCTTAACTTCCTGAGTAACGATCGACTGTACGCTGCGTCTTCCACAGCATGTGTAGTCAGCAAGCATTACATAAACCTTACCAGCCTTCTATGCTTAATGCCATGTCCTTTTCATGAAAGGTTAGGGCACGAATGGAGGCATCTATCTAACTAGAATTGGGTCTAAGGTGCATATTACACTACAACAACACAAAGCTTATAAGTTCACGATCTTGGTCAGCATTCAAGCCTCTACATCAGGGTGGACGATTCCAACCACAACAGCCCCGAGGATAGTAGCATCCACCAATTAAACAAGGATCCCGTGTAGCTGCTGTAGGACGGACTGTAGCGTCTATGGAAATGTATTGGGGCCAGGAATGAGAAACACCCTGGGATATTGGTCAGGTCTTGCTAAGCCAGGATTAGTACGAGAGCACCAGACCTGCGCGACTTCCTGTGCCTTGATCACCATGCTTGCCATACAGAACGGGGATTGCATATCCCCTGCAGCGCAGGCCCTACACCCGCTACGTACCCATATAAGCCATTGTCTAAACTCCTAGTATCCGCCTTAAGAACCCCTGTAATAGTCCCCTATTTATCCCCCTTCAAGGAGTTTAGACTACGGCTCTTATACCCCCTCTATACCCCATGAAAAATACATCCCGGCAACTTGAAGCCAAGCAACTCGACCCTTGAGGATGGGAAGGATGGCACGCTGCTGCACAGCCGAGGGCCGCTCGAAGCCTTGGTTGGAGAATGCGGTTCAGGGTTGAGGGCTTAGGGTTGAGGGTTTAGGGTTTTTGTTTATCTAGGTGAGGGTTTAGGGTTTAGGGTTGAGGGTTGTAGGATGGCATTTGGGGATGGACGGTAGAAGCCTGAGTAATTTCGGGAATTTAAGGATGTGATATATGGGTTCGAGGGGGTGATTAATGGAGACTGCGATGGGCAAGAAGATAGAACATGAAATGGCATCTGGGATTATACAGGGTTTCATAGCGACTGCATGTACGGACCTAAATGAGCAGAACAGGCTGTGGGGGCGTATTCTGCCATAGTTGTACAAGTAATGCAAGAAAACGATAGTGGTAATTATTGAGGCTTCTACATGGCATGGAAATTCTTGGAAACCAACCCTAAACCTAAATCCTAAACCTTAAACCCTGAACCCTTAAACCCGAAACCCTGACAAGCTAAACCCTAAAACAACGTGTGTCAAACCTTGTTTTACAGGACTTGCTAAGTCTTGCAGGTAGAGAACAGTGTTTCAAGGGTTTAGGGTTTAGGGGTTTAGGGTTTAGGGGTTTAAGGGTTTGGGGGTTTAAGGGTTTAGGGCTTAAGGGTTTAGGGTTTAGGTCTTAAGGGTTTAAGGGTTGTGGGTAGATGCACCTTACACGCATCTTGGAAGGTTCAACAACCATCTGAGAGCCCGGCCGTAGGCATAGACACCTGCTGATTCAGGATTCAAGGCGTTCTGTGACAGAGGTCTCTTCTTGGGAAGCCCTATATAACACTCCCTCTGGTATTTCAAGGTCCATTTACTTAGGCCTCCCAATTTATGGAAACTACCAGGACTTTGACTTTTCGGCCTAGTGTGCGGGACTTTCACAAGCATGTTCCAAAGTACGGGATGCTCGAAAGTACCCCCTACACCCAAAACGGCGTCACCCTTAAGCGTTGGGGACGAAAGGTAATTATATGTTTTGGGTCATCAGGCTGCGCATCCCAAGTGCCATACTTTGAAACTAGAGCCAAACTAAACCTTTCCCCACACGCTGAACCTCAATCCTAAATCTAAACTCAAAGCCCTAAACCCAAAACTAAACCCCGAACCCTATATCCTTTCCATTATCCCTATATAACCCCTATTTAATCTCTATCGAACCCAAATCCCCAAACCCTAAACCCCAAATATCTAAACCCTGACCCCAGCCCCTCACCTCGCAAAAGGTCTTCCTTGAGTCCCAATGCATCGAAGGTAGGCAGCACCTAGGGCAGGTCTGGCAGCGAAGCCGCAAGAAAGGGGTTCGAGGATGTTCGAGGAGTTGTGTAGGGAGTATATAAGGACTATTTTGAATAGGGGTTTATAGAGGTTCTATAGGAGTTATGTAGGGAGTAGAAACTTTTCATTCTGAATAAGTCTCATTTTCTTCTGAGCCGGTGTGCATCCTACTCTCCCGAGCATTGCTGGAGGGATGGCCAACAAAAGAAGGTTCGAGGGTAAGCTCCGTTTCCGGATGTCTACGCATCGGTACAACTCTCTTCACGTCCGCCCATAAGACATAAACCGAGTGAAGTCCGAAAACGATCATAGACCAACAGGCCCTTCAAAGCCCTCATACACCACTGCCCCACCTTTCCACGTCGAGCTATTTTGGAAACAATGCAGCGGCCTGTTTAATCACAATACGGGGTGGGGCTATACTATGTTGTACTATAGTCATACCAGGGTTACGCGGGAAGAGACGTTGATTTCTCATTTGTCAAACCATCTCATGGCAATCTGCCTCCACATCCTCGGAGGTCTCGAAGACCAGACCCTCGTCGTTGGGCTTAGACATGACCTGAGGACTTTGGCTACCCAACCCCCGAAATGAGGACCATTTGGCTTTCATAGGACGTCCCGTAGGGCTTAGGGTTTTTGATTGGGTTCAGTGTTTGCTATAGAGTTTATAGGGGTTGTCAAAATCTTGCTTCATACCAACCGCTATATACCTCAGCAGGTTCCATGTTTTTGTTCATGTCCCTTTCTGAGCGATTCTATCCTTTGGGTAGTATCCCAAAAATCTTCCACGGTCGGCAGTTTGCATAAACAGGGGACCACAACATAGAGACCCCAAAGTAAAATACTCCTTCCTACAAGGCTCTCTCCCTGGATTTTGAACTGATGCTACAATAGGTGCCAGATTAATGAGCGTGAGGGGTATATCTTATTTTAGGATCTTTCAGGGGGTATCGGAACTGTACGTATGGGCCTAGATAATGTGAGTAGGCTATGGGCGATATTGTTGAGTAGCTGCGTGTGTATCAGGAGAGAACATTCCTGAATATACAGGACTCTAAATTATCCCATCATACTTCCAGTGTCTTCATTAGCATGGAACGCAATAAAGAAGAACATTAACGGAAAATACATGGTAGATTCTCTCAGTGGGGGGAGCCCCCGTATAGACCGCAAAATACAGTAATCCTTGTTATAAGTTATAAGGACATCCATCTGCTCATTCCCCCTAAAAGGTAGATGTTCAACTCTAAATCCTAAACCCCTACACCCGAAACCGCCCCGGCTATAGGCAGAGAGCAAGGGGATCCCAATTTTGAGAGATGATGCTGTCTCAAAAAGAAGGGTTCCTGGGTATAGGGGTATTATACAGAGTTATATAGGGATAATGACAAATGAAATGGAAACTACTACTTTGGGATGCATTTTGTCTCAAATAGGCTCACTTGTACAACAAATAAGGGACACAAACATCTCTTTCAAAAGAAAAGTGCCCGTCTTGTCAAGTCCAGGACCCTGCTCTTTTGGGAGCTACATCGCTGATTTACGCCATCTCCTACACTCCAGACCTCAAACCTCAAACCCCCCAAAAGTTTCGACGCGAAGCCACAGACCTAGAGCTGCAAAAGCCTGATGAGCCACATGTGCCAAATGGGAGTTTCCCAAAATCAGGGGTACATTTTTGGGGATCCCTATAATAAGGACTTTCCCCCTTTTTGGGGTCTATATTGGGGTACTCTAATGTTGGGATCCTGGAATGTCTGCATAGGGATCTCCCAAGCTAAAGGTCCTGATCTGAAAGTCTGGAAAGCCCGTAGACTTAGACAACTGATCGCCATGAAGTGTGCGCGGCCCCCTCTCATTTGCTGTGACGGGCGATCCAGATGGTGGGGGGCCTGCATTCTGATGCTGAGCATTTGTGTCTCAGCCAAGCTGAGTTCGCGGCTGCAGCAGCTGTTTATTTGGGGCAGAAACAAAACTACAAAGACTTCGCTGAGCCAAATGGCGTCAAAGGACCATCTTTTCGTAGGCAGACTATTCGCTGAGGCTTAGCCGCACATGCCCAAATCCTACAACGTAAGCGCGCGAAGTGAAGAAACGATGCTGAGCAAGATCCTGCCGAGGTCGGCAAAAGAGCAGCGCGATACTATGATCCTATATCTATGGGCCCTCTGAACTTGATGTTGTATGCCCATGCTTCTGCTGTACTACTGCCTACATCACTCACTACTGTAGACTAGCTGCGAATAAGGTCGGAAATTATTCAGGCTAGTACAGTATGAGACACGCACAGGAAGGCCTCTCATCGGTGCCGGCTGGAATTCTTCAGCTCCATATAGGGTCTCCTCGAGATGGGAATGCCCGAGAGACGCTAGGGGGAGAGAGGGCGAGAGAGCGAGAGAGAGAGACACGGAGGGACTTTGAGAGAATTGGCGGTTTCACCCTCAGGCATTATGTAGGGATTGTTTTGAGCAAAGAAACGGGTCATCTGCTGCTACAGAACCACCAGACTACTTCTATCTGTGAGAGCAATCATAGCGGACTATCAGGTCTTACCTGGTCATAGCATAGTAACTTTGAGTTTTGCCTACCCGGATCTAACTTCCAAATGGCCTTTAGGGTCTAGGTATTGGGGTTTAGGGTGAGGGATGGCTGCCGAGAAAAGCTAATTTAGGGTGACTAGCATCACTCCGTCTGTGTTGATCCTCCTCTCGCCCGGGCCACAAAAACCCTGCTCCCGTGAGGCCAACTACAGCAATGCACAATGGTACCAGAGCGGGGCGCAAATCATGCGTGATCAAATCATTTGACTATCTGGCAAGCTGCCCATGGGCCAACCATTTCTGATTAACGCAAAGCCATTGTGGCCGTGGTGCCCGTAAGTTTCCAGCAGTCTGATGTGCAAAGGCCTTTGACATCCATATACTGTTGTCTCGAACTGAATCTGAAGACATGCACACGTTCTGAGCCCAGCAATTGCGCAACCATAAAATCCATGCAGAAGCTTGTCAAATAACTCTGTGGCCCGATTTTGGAGTGACCTCACTCTCCTGCCCATTACATCATCCCCAAGTCGTAGCCATCATTGTGCCAACCCCTAAACCCTAAACCCCCTAAACCCTAAGCCCCTTAAACCCCTAAACCCTACACCCCTATACCCTAAACCCTAAGCCCCTTAAACCCCTATACCCTAAACCCCTTTAGTTCTTAAACCCTAAGCCCCTAAACCCCTCAAACCCTAAACCCCTTAAACCCTAAACCCTAGGCCCTGATCCTTGACTTTAGCTTGGCTGCCAGCTCCACGGTCTGGTTGCAGGCTCAAAAACAGATTTCTTAGGTGGACCCCCCCCAGTAATGGTGACTATAAGGCATTTTAAGGATTATATTGGGGTCCTCTTATATTCCTACTATACCGCTATTACAGGGTCGGGAGTCCTCCTAACAGGTCTTCTGCAAAGCATTGCACATCCAAATCGTATATACATGGGTGCCTGTAAAAAGGGAGTTATAGAGTTATGGGGGTTATATAGGGATATGCAGGGTCCAGGATTTAGGATTTACGGTTTAGGGTTTCCCAAAATTAGGAGTAGCATTTTAGTGGTCCCAATAATAAGGACTATAGTATTCTGGGGTCTATATTTGGGTCCCCATATTTATGGAAACTACCACATATGTCATTGTCCATTCCATACCGTCCGGGCCTCCGCTTGCTATCCAGCTCCCTTTCCAGGTCCGCTGTTTTGAAAAAGAGCGCCTCCTTGACGTCCGTCATTCTTGGAGGCCTCCGTGAAAGACAAGGCTGTCTTTCACGGAAGCCTCTAAGAATGACGGAAGACCTTTTCTGCTTCGACTGCTCTCAAGAACGCCTCCAAGCATAACAGAAGATCTCCTTGAAATCCAAGCCATCCATAAATGTGCCGCTGTCCCTTCAATGCCGCGCCGCCGTTTTGCCTCAGCTCGTCGCCCGAATCCAAGTTGCTCCTACTGGTGTCACTGTTCCTGCAACTCTCCCCTCCTCCGCTTGCTTCAGCTCGCTGCCCTTGTTTTTCAGCTTGGCGTCCAGCTACGGCTTGCTGGCCGCCAATGACGCCTGCTCAACTCTTGAACCTGTCCATCCTGCATTGAGGGCATTCTGTGTTTAAGCTTAGGGACCAAGAATGGCAAGCAAAACAGAAGACCTTGATAGAACGCAACTCTTTCTTTCTACGCTCCAAAAGGCAGCGCCTACAACAAGCAAGTATACAAGGGTACCAAAGATTGCATGTAGGACGCCGGTCATTATCCAAAATGACAAGTTGATCCAGCATGAAAGCTTAACCGATTTGTGTGGGAAAATGGCAACAAAGGATTCCCGAACATAGCTTTGGCAAGGATCAGAATGGACAAATTGTCTCCTCATGTTGGGCTTGCCGTTCGATACTAGGATACTGCAGGGCCAGACCTCTGCGAATTGGCGAATCAGCAGGCAGCATTGCATAAAGCTGTCAATGGCCTCCCCCCGGCCCTTGTACAACTAGATACAATCAGTTGGGCCTCCGTACATATACCTCAATGAGCCCTACTCATCTCAAATAGGGCCTTAACTCGTGGAAGCTCCCATAGTAGCCCCATGGTACAAGTTCGGAGCCACTATGCAGTAAAAGCCAAGAACAGCTTCGCTTCGGAGAAACAAACCTCCTCCCCCTAATATTACAATCCCCTCACTCCCCTCAACTATGGTATATTGGGTCAGTACATTACAATCTCTTCGGAATACCTGATATTAAGGGGGGGGGTAAAGGCTTTCGGGAGAGGAGGTTACTCAGGGACCTCTGTAACCCCAATTGCTGAATTGGTCACCAGAGCCGCTGAAAGAATGTGAGCAATGACCTCCAGGGAGAATAAACAACCCCCCTCTACCCTCTTACCCCCCTATAATTAATATTCCCCCTTGTATGTGATGATACTCTATTGGATTGTTTATCGTCGAACGTTGGGGGGATTATTGTCAAGTAGGGTACGAAATGGAACCAATGAGTGAGATATTCCAATACCCCAGAAGCCAATCCTACCCAAACTCTAAGAAGCAACCTTCGAAATCACTAATGCAACTCACTTCAGAATGTCATTCCAGCTAGCTTTTTAAGATGTCCCCAGCCGCGACTCTTTCTTGCACGCAGCCAGATACTGTCATTGTGCGCAACGAAGGGTCAGAGACGACGTCCATGTTTGCATGGCGCCAAAAGGCCTCGTCGCGTCTTATGAAGTGCCACTGACTAGGAGGTTCCACAAAAGAAGTGCAGAGCTCTGCAACCCAATTCTTAAGGCGTAGAGGTTAAGTCATGTTTCCCCAAATTGGGCTCAAGGTTTAGGGCAGGCTGCGATTTTTGGGAGCCTCCCTTGGAATTGGAAGCCTGCTGCAGGCGTTCAATCAGATATGTGGGGCAAGAGTAAGACTCCTATGTTAAAGAGAATCTTGCTCATCCTGCGAACACCGGCATGCACGATGCCAGCGACTGAGAGGAGCAGTGACTGCCCGGACCCTTAAACCTGCAAACCCCTGTGTTGGGTCCGCAGCTTGGAGCGAATCTCCCATGCTCGCTCTTACACTTTAGGGTTACGGCCTAGGGGTTTCTCACTCGCGTGCAAGAGATCCGGAACAGCGAAGCTCGCGACCCTAAAACGCCCCTGCTCTGTTAAGCCAAGACCTTGCGGAGGATCTCGAACTGGCTGAACAATTGGAATTGACAATAATTTCCCCCTAAACCCTTAAAAACCTTGTTGTAAGAACCCACTCCGGGGCGAAATGCGGTCCCTCAACCCTGAACCCTAAATCTAAATCCTAAGCCCTAAAACGCTACACCCTCAATCCTAAAACCCTGAACCCTAAACTCGGCAGGTCGGGCTCCTTAACCAGAGGCCTTGCATAGGATCATACAAACCAAGAGCCCGCCATTACTCTTCTGCGTCGCTGATAAGGACTTAACTTAAGTTACTATCTCATGGGCTTATAGTATATGAAAGGTAGTTCTTTTTTTTCTTAATAATAATAAAAGGGGGTATATGGACCCTAATCGCATCTACTTAGGCCCCAATACAGGGTAGGTGGAGGGTCTAGGAAGCTCGAAGTGACAGTGTTGTTCCTAGCCATTACGCTCCTTGTGCAGTTGCACTCGTCCCGCACATTACCTTACCTTAAACCCTACAGGAAACACTCATTCCTAAATCCCAAATCCTGAATCCTAACCCCTTAATTCCAACCCTAAACCCTAAATCCCAAATCGTAAACATCCTGAACCCTCAACCCTATCCCTCTCTCTCGAACCCTAAAGCCCCTAACTCTATACCGCAGTACCACAATTCCCATAGGGCCATGCGGGATTTAGACTATGTACCGTGTGATGGTGTCACTGCTCCCCATGTGCCCACTCAGCTCCTGCTCCTTGGCCTCACGCAAGTAGGCTTAAGGGCGGTTTAGGGTTTAGGGTTTAGGGGGCTTGAAGCTTAAGATGTAAGGTCTAGGATTTGATATAGAGTTTTGGGGGTCCCTAGGTTCACGAAACAGGGGCTGTACGAACCTTTGTAAGGACTAGCGGTTCCACAAACCAACTTTCGCTATCTTTCGCTGTTCACTGAGTGCACAATTACAGATTGCTGTCACGCTGCCTCTAGGTTTAGGGCTTTGGGGGCCTAGGGTTTAGGGTTTTTTCAAAACCGCGGCAATATCAAACTCTGAAATGGTTTTTCTCATAGTTGTGCGCGGATTCTGGGTTTAGGGACATGGGGGTTTCACAAAATTTTGGGTACGTTTTTGGTGTCCGTATACGAAGGCCTGTAGTATTTTTGGGTCTATATTGGGGGTCCTCTGCTTTTGGGAAACTGCCACATGTAGGGATCATCTACGGACTCTTGGAGTCCCTCTTAGGTGTGTGTTTTTCAGCCTATTACTGGCCGAGTGCGCTACCCAACTTGCAGCTCATATTGCTCCTGCCTTCCACCAAAGTAACATGAAAGACTGTAAAGGCCCCTCTTCTAGGGAACGGTAATCTTCATGGGACGTGCTTATGCGCAAATTCCTCGCGCAGCACCCTAGCCATGGCGGGCATGTCGTACTGGAATCTCAGCCTAAACATTAGGAGGACCCCCGCACCCTGTAATAGTGGTATACTAGGAATATACGAGAACACTAATATGATCCCTATTATCCCTTATGATAGCCACTATTACTGGGTGGAGGGTCCACCTAACCTAGACCTACACCCTATTTCTCATGCATGGATCATAGGAGGCTCTAATATTAAAAGCACGAGGGCTCGCCGTAAGGTTCAACAAAAGTATACAAAGTAGGTGACTGAGCACCTTTTTATAGACCTTGGGTAATCATATCTCATAGACTCCGAGCCCACGGCTCTATTGCACAAACAGAGCAAAAACAGCTCCGAACATCGACCCTTCGTACAACGAACAGGGGCTCCCCCTATATGGGAATTTCCCTTCTAAAAAAGTGGGCGCATTGACCCTGGACCAGAATGGGGATGATGAACGTAGGTGCCCGTGGGTGAGAGGACCAAATCAATTTCAAGTGGCTACAGGGACCCTAGACCCTAAACCCTAAACACCCTGACCCTTAAGGGGGGCCCGCTTCATAAGGCCCCAATGCCATCTAGCAGCTTGCCAAAGTTACCATGCCGCAGCGGGAACCCACGCTAGAGTGAAGAGTTTAGGGCTGGAAGTGACATAGGGGGGAGTCGGAAACCCAACAAAAGAACCAGGAACCCCTTTTTTGAGAGAGCTCTGCCACAATTGCAAGAGTAATTTGCAGAATGCTGAGCACCTGGTCTCGCAATATACCTGCTTGAAATAAAATCCCTACAGTAACTTGAGAGTGTGCTAGTTTGCCAAAAACCTTGTTTCCGCAATATATATCCGCATGAAATAACAATCCTACTGTAACTACCCCTACATTTGAAGGCAGCCCATAGTTTTGGCACCAAAGCTTTCAAGGAATGGCTGCCTGGGGCCATGAAGGCATGGAGCAACCAAAAGGAAACTCTGGGAGTCCGCCCCCAGGGGTAGGGTTTAGGGGACATGCCGAGAAACAAATGCCCTGCTCTCAAAACCCTAAAACCTGATCCTAAAGCCCCCACTCTAAGCCCCCGCCCTGAACCGTGCCCAAACCCTAAATCTTACAGAAAGGACTGTTGTGGCGTGTGTAAGACAGCTATTTTTTGAGAGATCTATGTCCACAACGAAGATAAAAGGGAAATATAATTGACTTGAGAAAAATGGAAGCTCCAGTTCCTTGCAAGTGTTTGTTTTGATCCCATAGGAAATTCAATAGAATCAGCTGGAGCTTGAGCTCTCTTATTTGGCGAAGGTTGG
>CAJNIZ010009890.1:184025-202571 GCA_905231905.1 Symbiodinium pilosum
GCTGACCTGCAAAACATGTTTTTTCACACACGCCGCAACAGTCCCCTCTCAAATCTTAACCTCAAGCCAAAGATCGTCAATTCCAAGCACCCAAAACGAATTCCTTAACATTCAAACGTCCTGGAGCCTAAGCCGTAAACCCCAACCCGAAACCCTACATATCCGCATAACCCCTTCAGAGGGAGCCCCTGAAAACCCGTAAGCCCTTAACCCTTAACCCCTGAACGCTACATCCTAAACCCTAAATCTTGAACCCTTAAATCCTAGACCCTTAGCCCTTAACTTAAACCCTGGGCCTTTTTGCTTTCAACGTTGGCGACTTGGGTGCCAGCCTCGTAGATTTTCCCAAGATGTGCCCGGATTTAAGGGGTCATGATTTAGGGTAATGGGATTTAGGGTTCAGGGTTTCAGGCTATAAAGTTGAGGCGCTTATAGGGTTTAGGCCGCTTGCGGGCTCCTTTTAAAGTGAAATGTAGGGGCCTACACCGGGGCGTCTAAGGGTCCTTTGCAGGAGGCTGTACCGTAGCGGCTATATACTAGCTTATGGGCCGATGGGGATATGTAAGGTTTAGGTGTTTAGGGTATTTGTGCCGAGTTTCGAGGTTGTGGTCTGGGTTCAAAATCTGAAGGTTTGGTCTAGAGTTAGGTGCTCCGTAAGGTAGCGGTTTTGGACTTTCAGAGTCCCCCTTAAGTAGATAGAATATGGCTGTGGGTGTATTATAGTAAGATCCCCATGTACCCCACGTTCTATCTACTTAAGGGGGACTATATGGTTTAGAACTAGGTAGACTTAGATGATTTCCGGTTGACGGCTGAGGCTGGAGGATCAGCGGTTTCAAGGCTTGATTGCAGGGTTTTGTGACTTTAGGGTTTCGGGTTGTTCAAGGCACCGAGGGTTGAGAGTTGATTTCTCTAGTCATCATTTCTTTCAAAATCACCCTAGAATGTCATTCGCACGCATTTCCATGCACTTTGATTCTTATCCACACCCTAAACCCTCAATATTGATCCCTAACCCACATAAATCCTTCTCCCTCAGCCCATTGCCCAGATTATAAGCAACAGTAAGAAGTCTCAGCCCTAGGCGACGGCGAGGCGGCGGGTTTCGCGGAGGGACTTTGCGAGGCGCTGCGACCCCGACCTCCATTCTAGCGAAGGCATGCGGTTGAGGGTTGCCAGCTGGGTAATCATTGGATTATGCTGGCGACTATAATCGCCTGATGCTGGGATGTACTGGGGTTTGAAGCTACCTGGCCAAGGGCCCAAGCACTTACAGACACCCAAAAATGAACTAAGGGCCCCTGGATACAATCCAGGCGATTGGGAGCCAGGATATCGTGTTTGGAGTTGACCGCTCCGGCTAGAGAGGGGCCGTGTACTTGAAATAGGAGCTTCAAAGCCTGTACATGCAAACAACTGCGAAAATCTCTGTAACCTATCGAGCTCAACCAGCCCTCCCCGGCATTCCAGATTACGTACATGTGAACCCTACACCCTTAAGCGCCTGAATGTTCAAGCTCTGAACAGCGCGGCCTGGATCCCGCAGCTACGAAGCAGGAGCTAGAACATTCAGCCGAGCAATGATCACAATGGTCAGTTGCTAGTGTGAAGAGAAAGAATTGATTCTAACAACCCAGAATCCGCTCAGTCACGGCAATTCTTCTAGGAACCACCCCTACAGCCCGTTCATTCCCGATCTTTACATACAAGAGGCGTAATCCGAAACCCTTGGCTTAGCTCTTCAGACAGCCCGGCGCCTCTTCGCTTCTTTTCACGCGGGCTGGCTGCCGGCTTACTCGAAGCATCTTCGCCTGGACCATCTTCTTAGGGTTATACTGGGATAATGGAAAATAAAATGGAAACCACTATTTAGGGTTTAGGCTTAAGGTTTAGGGTTCAGATAAGTCAAGCCAAGTCTTTTGTGGTGGTGGCCGCGATCTTGGTGACAGTGGCGGTGGCAGAGGTGGTGGGGATGGCGGCTGCAGCCGCTGTGGCAGACGGAGGATGGGAGTAGCATCAGCAGCAAAATAATCCAAGCCATGGTACAACATTAGGGCTTAGAGATGATGTTTTGAGGGTCCTGGGTCCTGGGATGCGGTTTCAGCTGCAGGCTATTGCAGGCTTACAATACCTGGACCATAAAAGGCAACCCCTTCCATGCTAAAGCTTCCTGGCTGCGAAAAGTACATGCCTTGCGCAAATACATCTCTTGCTCTAGAGAGGGTTGCATGAATTGGGGCTCTTAGGGCTTGGAGTGTAGGGCTGGAAGATGAATTGAGTGTTTGCTTCTCCGCGCGAGGCGCTTCAAGCTTGAGGCGGTGCATGGAAACATCTACCACTTGAAGCCAGCAGTCCCTAAACCCTGCGCCCCAACCGCTAAGTGAGGACGAGAAACCCTTCAGCCCGAAGCTCAGCCACTATGTAGTAGGCCGTGCAAGAGGTCTGTTCGGTGCTTGCTGGACTACCTTGAATTCTGCAGCAGGTATCATACGGACCCAATTTTGAAACGACCCCCAAATCAGGAGCCATCAACAACAAAGCCCTAAACAAGACCTTCCACCGCCAGAGCCTAAATGCTTGAAGCCCTCAGGCCCCGAACCCTTCAACCCCTTCCCTGAACCCTGAACCCCTTAAGCCCTAAACTCCCCAAACCCTCAGAGCCCCCTAAACCCTTGCACCTTCAACTTCAACCCTGAACCTCTCAACCCTAAACTTAAGCCCGAAACCTAAACCTCTAAACCGTAGACCCTAAACCTGTAACCCCTAAACCTCTAAACCCTAAACCCTTTACCGTCAAACCCTCAAGCCTAAAGTCTTCGCCCTTAGGCCTAAAACCCTAAGCATGGGAGATCTTGCCTGAGAGTTCAGAGCTGACTTTCTGCTTCTTGGACTGCCTGGAGGCGCCACTTACCCAGCTTGGGGGGCAGCTTGGGCTTCAGGATTTGTAGTTTGGGTTTGGGGGTTTAGGATTTAGAGTTAGGGTTTGGGGTTGAGGATTTACAGTGATGGTTTGAGGTTTAGGATTTAGGTGTTCGGGGTTTACGATTTGGCAAAGTTTGGGGTTTAGGGCTCCATCAATTTGTTTTGCGAACTCATGGCTCCCGAAATTAAGCATCCGTCAAAAGAGGGATATAGGTTGGGTCCTGCCCCACGCATGAAAAAGCTTGAGACACGCAAACGCGAAGGCGTTCAAATTTGCAAAGAAATCTTACAAGTAAGCTCCTACATTTCGCCAACCCTAGACCCTATATCCCCCTATACAACCCCTATATATCCTCCTTTTAGGGTACCCCTTTGAAGGGAAACCATTCCACATATGGGTCAGCAACCACTTATTGGTTCTTGGAAGGGAATGAAGATTATATTAAATAGGGACTATGTAGGGGCTGTATTCCCTTATTTCCTACGAAGAACCAGTGAGACCAGTGAGGCCTGTCACCCTGCGACTGCTGCTGCCGCTTGCTGGACCTCGGCTGCTGCCACGCCAAGGCTGGAAGTAACGTAAGGCTTCAAGCAAACAAATAGCTAGGGATATCTGGGAATAATGGAGAATCTGGGAACAATGGAGAAGCAAATGGAAAAATAATGTAGCAGAAAACAAATTCTGGAATAATCTAGCTGTAGCTTGTGTAAAGCCCTGGCCCAGCAACATGTGGCCACGATGCGGCGGAAAAGGACATGCGCAAACCGAGATTTTGCGCAATTGAGCTTGTTGTTTCGTCGTATCGCCCATCTTGCTGCTTTAGTCTTGCAAGGTGTGTCCGATTGTGTGCACGATGTTGTGCTCCATGTGTGTGGTTGTTGCTCGGTGTATTGCTCGATGTTGTGTTATCGCTTCGAGCAAGCATGATTCGAATTCAATTTTGAATTTGGTGATCCAAGTTAAATTCATTCCCTAAGGGTCCAAGGACCCAAATAATGGGGTTTCAGGGCCCCAGTACTATAATATCAATGGTATTTGGGCCCTAAAACCCTATTATTTGGGTCCTTGGACCCTTAGGGATTGGCTGACCCAAGGAGCTGTTTTTCAATTTTTTGCCGGTCGGTGGATCTACCCAGTGCTTGGCTCACTGAGTACTGTTTCAGGCTGCCGAAATAGGGAATTGATTCAGCTTGGTGGATTCTTATTGTATCTCGTTATTGCATAACCGAATATGGCCCCAAGAAACTATAAGGATCACTGTCAGAAGGCGATATACGCCTGAGCCCTCTAAACCTTGGAGTCAGAGGGGACACCATAAGCCCTCAACCCTGCAGCCTTAATCCTCTACTTACTCTACTCTAAACAAAAAGCCCTTCCTAAATCCTATGCTCAAAACCTGCACGTTAAAGGCTGAACCCCGGATCCTAAACTCTTAATCCCAAAGCCTAAACCTTGGAGTCTGTTCTGCCAGTCTATAACTTGACTTCTCAACCTTATACTACGAGTGCTATCTACGGTAGTAGTTGTAATAAGAGGCTATGGGATATTACATGGTTATGACTTGGGTTTCCCCTACATACCCATGCATTTCCAACCTGGAGCCTTGCTCCTGAACCCTTACCTTAGACCCAAAGGTCTTCAGTCGTAGGGTTTGCAAATGAAGCTTGTACTTTAGCTTGGTTGGCCTTTGGAACCCTTTGAAAAATATTAGTATTTAGGTCCTCATGAAACCAATTAGGGAAAATATCTAAGTATCCCAAAGGCCAACACAGGTAGGGGCCAAAAACGGAAGGCATTTCGCCCCAAGGCATTCGTAAATGCCAGCCTTTTCCTGTGCTTTGCTTCCTGTGCTTTCAGGGGCTCCCAGCAATCGCGCATCTACAGCTTCCCATATAGACGCTAACACTCACGAGAACCTGGTTCTGTTTGTATGGAGTTATTCGTATGATGGTGTCCTTCAAGCACCATTGTGATGCCGTAGACTATGGGGAACACATCCATCCATCTATTCCTCCGTCGCTCCCGCATCCATTCATATTCGCCTGGTCTAGAGTGCTGGCGATGAGGGCACCTAAGCCTAGGCTCCCGGCTGGTTGGACACCTGCGGTCGAACGATTCGCCTGAGGTGCTGCCGATACTACAAATCATGTCTGACATGAATGTGGTGAACACATCGCCACAGCTCCAAAAGTGCAGAGGACGACAGTACGACGACGGCGGCGGATCATGGAGGACGTTAGTCTGGCGCCTTGAGCTTTCCGGGGTCTCAACTTTGTTGCTTTTAGTAGGCGACAAATGAGTGGACAAGAAATGGAAACAAGTCCATCATCGGCGATTGCATGATGGGGCTGCTATGGTTCTCCGTTTCTCCATCCCCCACTACTTACTAACAACCAGTAAGTAACTCGTAGTGCAAGAGCCGGGCGAACCTGTCATGATGCTCTGGGTGAAAACTACATGTCCCCCAAACAGAGGTGTAAGTGCGTGTGCCCTTTGTCATGCTGGGTTCCTTGGTCCCAAAATCTTGCTCGGTGACGTTGGCATGGGATCTTGTATTCAGGATCTGGACAAAGAGATCATCATTTCAAAATGGCTAGGGACAAGGGAATCTATCAGTATGTCATGTAAACTATACCATCCTGACGGCCAGCAAACTATATTTGCCAAAGCTATGGGTACCATTAATAAGGACAATAGTACTGGGGGGTCTCTATTGGGGTCTCCTATTTCAGGCCACTACCAGATTTTGTAAGCATCTGAATAACTAGAAGAGGCTTCGGGCACATGTTGTAGTGGCATGTCGCATGATTATTTGGGATGCTACACTCTGGATTACGCTCTCCGTGCTCATGCAGCTGGTTTTGGGTTCCGCTTGCCCTGCAAAACGGCACTTCAACAGCCATAGATTCTCTCGGATAGACCGCCAAATGCTGAGCACGGAACAAGATGTAGACGCAAAGCTGATAGACCTGCAGCGTGGAGCAACCCCCAGAAACATAGCTGCTGATAGGTGGGCGTACAATGAGCAAACATAACTTTTGTCCTGACATCCCCAGGGTTGAGGATCAAGGGCAGCCAGCGGCTCTGGATCCCAAAGGGAATTGAGCGCCAATGCTTGGCAGGCATATGAGCTATAGTCTAGACTCCTGGTATCCCCCTAATAAGCCCTGTCGTACTCCCCCATATGAGCCCCTATATAGCCCCCTTTGAGGAGTTTAGACTAAGGCTAAGGCTCGGCTCATATAGACCAAGTAAGATAGGGTTGTTCTTTTAAGGCGTGGACATTGCAAGGAAAGTAGAATCCTACGGCGTAACGTGAATCCCACTATCCTATGACTCAGCAGGGAGCAGTAGAAAAAGGAAGTATACTCTCATGCTGGGACGTCCTTGACATGAGGAGGATCTACACTTCCTGTAAAGCCCCCAGCAGCTGCTAATAGCTTCCGCTTGTGTACTGTGATACCCTGCATACTTCTTCGGCAAGACATCCTAGGTGCTGCTTGGCCCGGCTGGGTCCGCTGAAGTACTAGCTGCAAATCCCCTCCTAAACCCTGAACAAGAAAGGCTGCCCAAACCCAAAGTCCAGTCGCTAAGACCCTGCAACCGAGAACCGACACCCTCAACTTCACTCTCTCCGCGACAGAGCCTACTGTCCTGCAAAGAAGGGCCTATTTGGATCTGCATGTTCGAGAAAGGATATACTCTAAACCTAAGCCCAATACACACATCCCTATAGATATCCCTACAGATATGCCTATAACATTCCTCACTTATCCCCCAGATCTGTCTAATGGAAGTGATGAATCAAGGACGGCCTCACCCTGCCGCCGCTGGACAGGAAGCGAGTCTCTAAGACCTCAAGCACTTCTAGCTGGTGAGTAGGGCATGCAGGAATATCTATCATAGGGATTATAGAGCGGTTATATGGGGATAGTTGGATAATGGAAGAGAAAATGGAAACCATTATTTACGGTTTAGGGTTTAGGATTACAGGCACCCAAACCTAAGGATATGTTGGGGCAATATTGGTATAATGGAAGAGAAATGGGAACCACTATATCATGGGGGTTACACAGCGGTACAATATTGACAGTCCACAAAGTGTGGGTAAGGATTACAGGGACGCAAACCTACAAATATCATGAGGAGTGTATGGTGGGTTCTCAAAACTATGGCTCTTTTTGCGCGGTACCCTGGGTTGTCGAGGCCGATATACACAAAGCCACCCAAAAAAGGCCAGAATCTTGACAATCTACCGAGTAGGAGCTATGAAAAAGATCCATTCCCCCAGTCGCTACTACACACACCAGGTAGACCCAATAAACCCAAACCTCCACTATCCTAAAACCCTCAACCCTAAAACCCTCAAACCCTGAACCCTCAAACCCTAAAAACCTGAACCCTACACACTTAACCCTAAAACCCTCAGCCATAAAACCCTAAACCCTGGAGTGCAGCTGGAGGGTTTAGAGGACTAGGTCTTAGGGTTCTAGGGCTTCAGGGTCTAGGGGTCAAGGATTTAAGGGTTGCAGGGTTGATGGTTCTAGCGGTTGGTTTTAGGTTTTGGGTTTAGGTTCGAGGGATTTAGAGTTTAGGGAATGTGTAGGGCTTAGGGGCTCAAACACGGCTGAAAGGCCGCAGCACACGTCAGTTTTGTTCTGCAGGGTCTGAGAATACTTCGCACCAGGCGTATGGTAGACGTGTGGTCTCCACACGGATACTACGATTACTGCTGTCGCTTTGACCTATCGTCCTCAAGCATGCCAGTGCTAGTAATATTTGCTCAACACGAGCACGCGGCATTTTGTCGTTTCTTGTCTGATTTGTTGCCATTTTCCTTCATATTCTTGCCCCTGAAACACATGGCTGATATAGCCCAATGCTAATCCCAAACGGGGGCCCTGTACTCCCCCACTCCCTGGGGGGCCTCTATGTGGCAGTGCCGGAGTAAAGAAGGGAATACCAAATTACCCCCTTGGACCTCCCGGCCTCTCCTACAAAAAATGGTGAACATACCGGGCAGCCGGCCAGCTACCGCGTTGGCCACTGAAGCTGCAACGTTCGGTGGAATCCTCAGCCCAATAATGTAGGGCTTAAGAATTAGGGCTCAGGGCCAACCTAGCTTCAGATCGCTGGAAATCCCTCTCCAGTCATCACAATGCTCGGACACGGTAAGCGTGCAGGTGCTACTGCAATTCCAGTGGGAAGGCGAATGCAGGTGGAAGAAACATCAACATGCAAAGAATGACAATGGGAAGGCGGAAGAAGGTGAAAGAGATATCCGGCCTGCAGAGAATGACAACTGTTTGCTTCATGACGTGAACACCCCATCTGGTTCAAACATGAGAATGCAAAGTAGGATGTGCATAAATATAAATATATATATAGATATGTATGTACACATGGATCAACCCGGAAAAAAAGCACCGCATGCGCACACGCATGCACATACACTCCTGAATGCCTTAGATACACTCACTAGAACATGAGTTCAGCAGATTTAAAAGGTACTACGCCCTTAGCCTATAGTCCCCCTTAAGTAGATAGAATATGGCTTTGGGCATATTAGAACAAAATTCCCATATACCCCATATTGTGTCTACTTAAGGGGGGACGAAAAAGCCCCTGACCCGTGATCCCCCAAAGCCGGCGCCTTAGGCATTGCTATGTTTAGGGTTTAGAATCAGGAAGACTGCGCTGAAGGACCAGCATATTGCACATGCCGATGTAGGCATAAGCTGTGCAGTTCGACCCTGAACCCTACACCCTAAATAGTAGTTTCCATGCAATTTTCATTATCCCAATATAACCCCAATATATCCCCTTTATTCCCATGTAGACATAAGCTTTGCGGTTTGGCTGCATCTCAACCTTGGGGTCCCCATGTGTTATATTAGATAGGGATTATAGGGTATATGTTGGGTTTAGATGGGGATAAGGGACAAGAAAATACAAACTAATACAAAGGGTTATATGCGGTTTACGGTTGAAGGGTTTAGGTTTTTGCCTCTTGACGGAAGGCTGACTCCTGGTACTGAGGGCCCTGGAGTGTGACCCTGGATCCTGAAAAAGTGGCACCTTTAGCACTTCCAAAAGATGTGGAGGTTTCTCAAAATTAGGGGTACCGTTTTGGGGGGTCCGAATAACAAGAATTCTAATACTCTGGGGTCTATATTGGGGTCCCCTATTTTGGGAAAGTCCCATGAACCAAGGGCATCCCTAGCTATACACGGGGGCAATTGCATAGCCAAAGGATCCTAAGTATCTATATGGTACAATGTAGGGTGTCTATATGAGGAATCTTTAAATGTGGTTTAGGTTAGTATTCACCCTAAACCCTAAACCCCTCTATTTGCACATATATATATATACACGTATATATATATACACCTATATATATACATATATAGATAGATTGATAGATAGATAAGTACTTAGGAGGATCCTTTGGGATCAACTCCATGCTTGTCGTTGCAGCCTTCATTGGCGGTGATGCTCGTTGAACAATGCGCTGAACGCTCATGTTGGCCTTACAAAGCAGATTCCCTCTAACCCAAACCCCATACCCGCGCTGAAACATGGTAGTTTCCCTCAACAGGGGACCCCAAAATAGACCCCCGAAATACTATAGCCCTTATTATAATGGACCGCCAAAGGGAGACCCTTCATTTCGGGAAACCCCTACGCCCTAAACCCTAGATAGTAGCATTTCCTTTCCATTATCCCTATATAACCCCTATATTCCCAAAAAGGGACCATGCATTTTGGGGAACCCCCCCCCCCATTTCCTTGTAGAACCTCATTACCAAGGTATCCTTGGTTGATGCCCCATCAGCTGTACGATCGATTGCGCAAGAAAAGGTTCTTCTACGCGGAGTCTCCCTTCTTGAATATGCTTAAGGCACTACTCCAATCATCAGGTTGTCTTTTTTACAATCAGGTATAATCCCTTCCCCATAACATTGAATCCCCCTACTAAAAAACGATGGATTACTTTGCGCAGCAGCCGAGCCACGTCTTCGTTGCGTCACCACTTTTCTGCCGTATGCGGAGAGCGGACCTGGGCTTTTTCCAGCAAGAGGGGCCCCAGAGGTGGGTTCGGCAGAGGCTTTCGAGGGGTCCCTTTCTGTTGCATGACTCCTAGATCAGCTAAGAATTGAAAATAGCTAGTTGGAAGTTGATCATTTTGTAGAAGTAGAAGACGACACACTGGGGAATTGACGAAAAAACAAGCTACCTAAATACTGGGTATTTTCTGTTCGGTACCTCATGGGGAAGCATATACTTACTTTCACTGTCGGCTCGCCCATTCAGCACAAGAAAGGGACGGAATAGATGCAACGACAACATGCACCCGAAGCCTCATGTTTCACCTCCTTGCCCTGAGCCCTGCATCTCAAAACTTGGTATTAGAGTTTGGCGCTGACTTAGAAGCCCTGGATGTAAAACTCCAGCCAGCCGACATCATAAAGATGACTTAGGAGGACCCTCCACCCTGTAATAGTGGTATAATAGAAATATATGAGGACCCTAATATAATCCCTATTATCCCCTATAGTCACTATTACTGGGTGGGGGGTCCACCTAAAAGATGACTATGACAACTCTCCTCTTCTGCTTCGCGACCCCGCACCCCAATCACGAGAACAATGTGGCCTGTGAAAACGCTGCCGTGATGCTCGTAAGGCTGGCAATTGCACAACCCTGAACACTAACCCCGGCAAACCCTTCACCCGAACGCTTCTCTATAAACACGATATTTTGCATAGTGTTTTGAAGTAGTTGAACCAAAAAGGAGTATGTTCTTGTTATATAGTACTACACGCAAAAGGTGGTCGTCATCTTGCAGTATATCGGAGACTGCAATATCCCCATTGGCAATACCACCCAACCCCTACATTAATCCCAATTTTCCTCTTGATCTTTACAGGATCAGATTGTCCTGTAGGGCCCATCTAAGCGCTAAACTCTACAGTGCTACCCCGAATACCGGAAACCCATACAAGCCCAGTTTCCATGTTATTTTCCATGTTGTGTTTCGTCTGCTTCTCCATGAGTACCTTACCCAGAAAACTGTATGGATCCCTACGCTCCAAACCGCAAACTCCGTAAACCCTGAGCCCCAAACCCTAAGCCTCACATCCTGAACCCAAAGCCCTAAGCCCCAAATCTTGAAGCCCAAACCCTAAACTTAAACCCTATAGACCCCAAACCGTAAGCCCCCGACCCCAGACCCTGAATGGTAGTTTCCATACGTATAATCCTTATTACGGAGACCCTCCTAATTGGGGAAACTCCAAGACCTCTAAATTTCCATATATCCCTGTAGAACCCCTACATAACCCCTATAAACCCCTTTAAGGGTACCCTTAACTTTGGGAAACCACCTGTAAACCCTAAACCCTTAAAAAATCTCTCAGCTGCAGGCTTCACGGCCTGAAGTGCCTCGCGCCGGAGCTTGTTCGTCTGGTTGGCTGAGGCGCCGCCCTCAGGCTTGGGGGGGTTTAGTGGGGATACCGTCAAAGGGGTAATAGGGTCATATGGGGGCTTTAGGGCTTGGGATTTTGGGAGTTTAGAGCTTAGGGTCTAGGGTGTAGGGAGTTTGGAGTTTAGAGATTTGGGGGGTTCTCCTAAAGCGGTAGTAGGGCGTATACGGGTGCTTATGATGTTTTGTTTTTTTTTTGGGGGGGGAGGGGTGGGGGGTGTGGTTATATAGGGGTTTGAGGATTCAAGGCAAAAAGCCCATCACTCTGCAGGGAATATCGGGACTTCTTGTCCGCACGAGGCACCGCGGGCGCGAATTCTTGTGCGTCTGCTGTTGAGGCGAGATCTGAGTATGCACGCTTCTTGGAAGTTGACATCTGACCTCCTTGGCCTCATGATCTTCGAGGAGTTTGCCTGAAGTCAGAGAAGGATGCACTCATGACACACAACCCGACGTACCAACGCCGTGCAGCCGCCACATACCCGTCTAAGTACTGGTGGTTAGGAGACCAGGAAAGAATTCAATCTGAGAATCTTCTTGTGGCTTATCAAGTATACATACTACTCTAGGGATTCCTTCCTTCGTTCCCCGGCAACTAAGCCCCCAACCTTCAACCTCAAACAATGCTGTGGGTTCTAATTCTGCTCCATTCCTCCCAGGCTCTAAGCAACATTTAGTAGCCTCCATTTGCTATTGCCTACTAACCGGTAGTAAGCGTTTGAAGGTCGTAATCCCACCAAACCCCGCATGCAAACCCCGGCAACCACAAACTTTGTGAAGCCCGGCCCGGATATGTCCTTGGACTTTGTAAGCGGGTTAATGACGGGGTTGCTACATGGCCAGGACGTACCCGCACCAAGTCCCTCTGACTCTCCAAAGAGGGACGTCCAACTCCTAAACAATCAACCCTTTGTAAGGGCAACCCTGTACCTCCCTTAGGAAGGACTTACTAACCTGTCCATCCAAGCCCTCCCTGGAAAAATGACCTTTGGCTAAATTCTGAATTATGAACTTGTCAAAATCCCTTCGCAATCCCCATAACGTCCCCGATAGCTCCTAGCGAAGAAGATTCGCCTCTTCGCTGGCCGCCGCCAGGGTGGAGGAAAGGAGCTCGGCACAAAGGCCGGCAAAGCCTTGGTAATGTGCTGGTTGTTGAGGGATATGTATGGATTAGAACGGAATGTTGGGTTATTACAATAATGGTGTATAAGGTTTAGGAGCCTAAGAGCCCTTCTTACTCAGAAGGAGGGAGAAGTTGGAGAATCAAATGGAACAGCACATGGAAGATGAAATGCAATCTGGGTGCATGCAGGGGTTGATATAGGGATAGTTATGCGGTGGCCCATGTATGTTAGAATAGGATTTGGGGTATCTCACGCTATGATTAGATCTAAGGACTATACAAAAAGATGATGGTGGTAATCATTCAGGCTCCTTCATGCGTGCGAGTTGTTTTAGGCGAAAGCTTGCAAAAGCTTGTGAGGCTACATCCACGAAGAGCCCCTCTTCCTAGTACCGTGCTTAGACTTCCACCAGGCTTCTTCGGCAAGAAGAGAGGTCGGGCTTTCCGGCTTCCGGCTGTTTACGTGTTATCTCTGAACGGCGGGCCCTTGCTGACGACTAGCCCCAACCTGTGGGCTTGGGAGGCTTCCGTTTTAGTGTCCCCATTGTCAGGATTTAGTATTTTGGGGTATATACCGGGAGCCCTTGCTTGAAACTCCCCATTGGAGACTCGGGCAAGGCTGCCCTCCCGACTGTCGAGGATCATAAAGTGGCTACCTGCCAACACCCTGCGGCACGATACTTGGCTTAAATGATGCACTGTCCTAAACTCAAAGCCCCCTGGCAGCGTGACATTCGCAGATGAATGGGGTGCAGTTGGGCAGATTGGACTGTACCTCCTGAGCCTTGAACTGTCAGCGAAAGACAGAAGGGCTGCCACTTCTTCCTGAACACAGAGTGAAGGTGAGCTCTTTAAGTCTACATCCTGAAGCCCAAGCTCTCCAGCCTACGTTACTGGTTCATGAGTAGCTCACTGTTTGGTGGGCCTGTACGTCTTTGGTTGGGGGGACTCATGACGAGGTGGCCAGTGATTCGCTGAAGGAAGTGAAGCGTACTTGTTGCAGTTTTCGGTTGGAGCGAATTCCGCAGCCTGTGCCTTGCCTACACGGTCACGAGCCTCGGGTCCCTACTGGAATCTTCTGGACGCCCTGGACACAAAAGATGAAAGAAAACAAACGGAACCAACAACTACACAACCCCCATGAGACAGGGAGCCCCAGCGCCAGTTTGTAGGTCTCTGGCGAACAATGATGGCGTTGGTTTTGTTCATCCTTGCCCTCAAGGCCTCCCCGACTTCAAACCTCAACAAAACCTCGCGATGTCAAATAACCAGAAAGAAAATCACGGACAGCCATGGATTTGCCAAAAGCCAAACTAAACCAAATCCGCAGAAAACTATCTGGAGTTTCAGAAGGTATGCGCGCCGCATGACCACATGACACTACACAATTTGCTACCAGCACGGTGCTGGCCTGACCCTGGGTTTGGCTCCGAAATTGGGGATGGCCCACTTCTGCTAGTCTTGTACGGGTGACCTCAGCACGGCCTACGGTGAAAGAAGAACCCTGGACTAGACACTGGCCTTTGAAACCAGGAACCGTAAACCCTGTATGAACTATGCACTATAGTCTAAACTCCTAGTATCCCACCTAATTTCCCCCGTTGTAGTCTCCTATATACATCCTTATATCACCCCCTTAAAGGAGTTTAGACTATAGCTCATATAGCTGGAACCCTGACCTCTGAACCTTAAATTTTAAACTCAAACCGTGGGCCCCAAGTACGGGCCCATCATCCTAGGATCCCTACATAAGTAGTATATACCTTTAAGATCCTTTAAGGGTAGGATTTAGAGTTTAGGGTTAAGGGCCAGATGATCCCTGAATAACCCCAAAATTAGCCAATGCCGCATCTCACCCCTATATCATTCTTATGTAATCCCGCCAGAACCCCACGTTTCTTTTCCGTTCGATTATGTTTGATTCTCCATTCCTTGTACACATGTACAATGTTCCTACAGCCTACCTAGACCATCAGAAGCCCGCAACCCTAGACTCTAAACCCCTTCCCTTATCACCCTCAAGGGCCCACAGATTGCCCACAGATTCCCCTAGCAAAACCCTAAACCCCTAGACCCTTAAACCCTAACCCCCTAAACCCCTCGAACCCTAACCCCTCAACCCCTAAGACCCTAACACCCTAAAACCCTAAACCCTTGGTGAACCCTTAACCTGATGGAGCCTGCTTCGAACCTGGCAGGGGTGGCCTCAGGATGAAGGGCTTAGAAGCAACTGGAGAAGACAGCAGCAGGATGTGTTTAGGGTTTAGGGTTTTAGGGTTTTAGGGTTTAGGGTTTAGGGCTTTAGGGTTGTGACTTTCTGCCAAATAGCTTTAGAAATTCGGGCTTGGGGCTGTTGCTGAGCAATGCCTGTTGATGGTCTGCATAATGCATACATATCTACGAGCAGTCTGCCTTCCATGCAACGGGTCACCACGGTCACCAGCCTCAAGACAACCATAAAACCGATGCTATGAAATTCTCGAGGACGCCCGTTTTCTTTCAGAATCAGCCGTTCTCCTAGACATGCTTCATGCGGAAGATTGCTGCAGGGGCCTAGATAACTGCCACCATTTTTTCTGAGGTCTGTTTGAGGTACCCTGTAGTATACGCGTACAAGGAACCTAGGACCATCATATTTGGTAAATATTTTGGCTGATACATCTACCACTCAGGTCGTCAATTTTGCCCTAGGGTCTAAGGAACCACTCGACAAAGACCCGATCTCAACTCTCAGCAATTGGCACAGCTGTGATCTTCCATATAAGTAATACATAAATTGATTAACAATTTTCAGAAGCCAGATTCATCGCCTGTCCTCCAGACATGCCCAAGCACATGAATAAACTGTTGCATGTTCAGCCCCTGCACAACCCCATGTTCCACGTTCTGTTGCATCTTCTTTTCCACCTGATTCTCCACTATGGCTTCTCCATACTTTACACACACATGAACGTCTGAGCTGATCGTCTCTGCTGAGTTCCCCGGCCTCAGCACACTGTTTGCCACAAAAGCTATCTGCATCCGCTGAGTGTACGCCTGTGGTTGGCAAACGTGACCTTTGAACCTGCTTAAGCTTCCCTCCCCCTGATAATAAGCCCCCAGACTCTCCTTATAAACTGCCAGACGAATACCATAACATCTGTAGGGTCATATGTATTATTAGGGGGTGGGGATGGGGAGGGGTTGTCTGGTAGTTACCCTATCCCATAATTCTAGAAGAAAGCTGGGGCTCTTATATTAGTCCAAGTTTCCATGCTATTTTCCATCTTCCTTTCCACCTGATTCTCTCGTACATAGGGACCTTGGGGGGTCATATCCCTATAGATCTCAATCTCGATAACCTCCCTTTTGCAGCAGGCCTATGACATCCTTAGCCCGAAGCCCTAAGCCTACAAGGAACCTGAACTACAATCTTGCCGACTGTTGTTTGGGCTCCTGTACTACCTGCATAAGCCCAGCTCTTGGGTTGCGGAATTCGATCTCAGTCTCCTTCTTTGGCGGTCCTGAGACTGTTGATGGAGGAAAGCTTGCAAATCAAGGTGGTGCAAGATTGCCTCCATCAACAGTAAAGATCCTAAAATATTGTCTGTGTGTTTTTCGCCGTCTGCCCTTGGGCTTCTAGAACGGCTACTTTGAGCACTATTTGATGACCAACGTTGCGTAGTGCCGTGGCTGATAACTAAGAAGATCAGATGGACCCAGGTGACAAGAACAGCCCAACTGTTTGTGGGTAGACTACTGAGAACCTGTGCCCTCCAAAGCCGTCCAGAAAAGGCCTGCGCATACCAGCATCCAAAGCAACAAATAATTTCAAGCATCCAGGAGATGGCACCCTAAACCCTAAACCCTAAACCAATGACTCTGTGAGCTGGCAGGACCTTAAAATCAACCCTCACCACAGGACGTGGCCCATGGTGCGGAAAAAGCAGAGGAGTCCGCCCTGGACTGTTCACACTCGAAACAACCATGGCTGATCACAAGACATTGCTATGATAGCTGTCACTGAAGGCCCAGACCTTCCGAGAGTTTCGGATGGCTTCCGCCCTGGCTGTTGTGCATGTAACCCCCTCCCCCTGTTGAACGGCCCCAACCAAGGATCTTCCGAATGCTAGAACACAGTATGAATTCAAATTATGACGAAATGACTGTTAAGTGTCAGGGAGTGGCAAAGTTTGTCACAAGGCTGATTAGGAACTTCAGTTGGGATTGCACAAGAATCTTTGGTGATTTAGTTCTTAGGGGTTAAGGTAAGGGTGTGCAGTGCGCACGAGTTGTCTCAAGGGCTGCTTGAAACCCTCGCGCTCGGCTTGAGCGGCTCAGGCAGTCTATGACACTACACCGTCTCGAGGAGTGCCTCAGACTCGCTCCTGCTGTTCTCGGAGTCCTTACATTACGGATTCTTGTCTAGCCCGGAGTCTAGAGTCTAGACCTCCAAGACTCAAGCTCGAGGCATGAGAATGGACCGTGGAAGCAACATGTAGCAGCATACTGATAGCTTGATACTGGCCTTTGGGAGCCCACAACACTTCCAACTTCGACATGCCCGGCATACCATGGAAGCTTCTGCAGCAGCTGCGGCATCCGGACCTTAGGGGCACTGGCTTTGGGGAGCACATGCCAAACCAAGTAATCCCCATTTGTTTTGGAGCTGGAACAATAAGGACTCTGCCTTCTTTCTGGCAGGAACAAAAGGGCGACATTTTTAGCATAATATGATGCTGTGGGAGGCCATGGGGTAGCACAGATGAAAGGGGCCCTCTAGGGGAACATCTCAAAAGCATCCCAAGCAAATTCTTCAAGGGACCCCATCATTCCATACTTCATTTTAAGCCCCACATCCCATGTGTCCCAACGGTCCCCTGTCTTAAGAAACTTCCATATCCATAAAACCAGGGAGCTCACTTAGATTTCGTCGAGGGCTTGGGATTGGAATTCTCCGACGGTCCCTCTTGACGAGTAATTAAGATTGAATACAGCAACGAGGAGAGTGCTTATGCGTTTAAAGAGGCAGGCGAAGATCACCTAGGCTTTGCTTTTCCGTTCAACCCCTGCAACATAGCATAAGTAGATCTCGAGGCAAGCCCTGATGTAGGGACCCATGTTCCCTTGTTTGAGCGCACCTGGATGCTGCGACTATGTCCAGCAAGGCACCTCCCCATGATTTGAAACAACTCCCTACTTTACAGTCATCCTCGAACCTCTAAGCCCTGAACCCTGGAACCCCTAACTTGGCTTCAACTCTCAAATCCCTTAAATGGAGGTTTCAGCCTCTACACTCACAAACCCTAACCCCTAAACGTACCGGGAGCCAAACAGAGAAGGCTTTCAGGGCCGCCTGTGACCAGTTGTCGCTATCCTGCAAGCAAGGGCATTTAGGGGTTGAGTTTAGGGCTTAGGATTTCGGGTATTCAGGGGTTGAGTTTCGTGCGCTTGGGCTGTTAGGTCAATGGAGGTCTGGCGTTAGGTTTCTGGGCTTGAGGTCTCTGATTTGGGTTTTAGGGTATGAAGGGCGCTGGGTGTGCTGAGGGCTTTGGGATTTCCAACACACACATGGCACTGCAGGCATGGTGAAACTCTCCCAACTCGCAGCTGAAAAGCACAGGGTGCTGCTCTTCAGCGGAAGGCCTCGCAATGCAAACCAAAACTGTAGGGTGTTCTTGTCTATGATGTTCCGTTACTTCCAGGGTGATTTAGAATGACTTCAAGTCCCAATTTAAGGCCATTTTGGTGCTATTCAGCTGCTATTTCCTTTTTAAAAACCACCATTTAGGGTGAGGTCGGGTGAGGTCGCTTTAAGTTGCCCAGTACTTCTACCACAATTACCATGACTGACCGCTATCTCACTTCCATTGCTCCGTTGCAGTTGCAGAACGCGGCCAGCGCAAGGTTGCTCAGCATGCGCTCCCCCAAACCAAGATGGACTTCCATAAAGACATCTGAGCGGTGGATTTTATTCTTATATAATTTCATTACAGAAACTACACCATTCCGCGAAGCCCTTCCGCGATCCTTCCG
>CAJNIZ010009890.1:209489-222929 GCA_905231905.1 Symbiodinium pilosum
CCCCCCCCCCCCCCCCTGGCCCCCTTGCTGGATTAAACCGCGAGCCGTCGTCTCAAAGTTTGAGCTTCGAGCAGATGAGCTTCAAAAGCTTCTGCAGCAGCTTGTGGATGCGCTGACCCAAATTTTCCTAGGCGAAAGGCATCGTTCTTGTTCCTATTAGTAAGGCTTTTTTCCTCAGACTAATTAGGTGTACCACCCCCTGAGGGTTCATGGGCGATTCAAGATTCCAGGTGTTTTGGGGCTGTGTTGAGTAAGGATGTGTCCTTGTTCCCCTTTTGAAGACATTCAGTTGATCTAAGCTGAAACGTGTAGGTCCTAAGCTTTCACTGCGACGAATATTTTCCAAGACGGAAAAGAATCGGGCGCTAGAATTCAAAGCCTTGGGCTTTGCGGTGTCTTCTTCCGACGACCGTCCTACATCCTGTGATGCTCTTGCGCCCTTGTGGGCCGGAAGGCTCATCACCGGCCAAAAAACTGTGCAACATCTTTGTGGCACCCATCATCGAGCCTCGTTGTACAGGCCCTAAACTCGATTTCCAGGGAATTTCCATGTGATTTTCCACGTTGCTCTCAGTAATTGGGATGTACAAAGCCTAAACCCTACACAATCCGTCTGTTAAACCCATATCACATCTATAAAAGCCTCATCTAGTCTCTATTATGGGTATCCCAACCTCGAGAAAGTGATATGCTCATACTGTACGTAAGGGTTAAGGGTTTGAAGCCTCCATCTCTTGGGCTCCAAAGAAGATCCACCAAGTGGCATTAGGGTTTAGGGTTTAGGGTTTAGGGCTTAAGCACCCCCACCCCCCCGAAGAAAAACCAAGGCTACGCCCTGCTGATTGATTACCACACCAAACTCTCCAGTGTTGACAACCCGCAACTTAACCCTGAAGCCTAAATCCGGAAGCCTAGACCCAATACCCTAAACTAACCCCTGAACTCTATAGACCCCCAAAGCCTAAAGGGTAATGGAATATAAGGACCCTGGTAGGTATATTCCTATTATATACCTACTATATTCTTGGGGTTCCCTATTTGGGGTTCCCAGTAGAATCCCTTTAAAGCCGAGACAACCTTGGAATTTCCACCAAACAACCTTAGGCCTCGAGTTGAGAATGTAGGCGTCGAAGCTGTTTTGGGAGATTTCAATCTTAAGGACCCATTTGGCAAAATTCTACAACTCCAGAGCCCAAACCCTAACCTTAAGCCCTAGATTTTTTAAGGTTTAGGGTTGAGAGGTTTAGGGTTTATGAAGCCCAGCCCTAAGCCCATAAACCTTAAGCTCTGAACCCCCTGGTATCTGCCCATACCCAGCACCCCCTCCACCCCTGCCCACATAAAGCCGACCTCCAGCTGCCGCAGCTCCGAATCTGCCTTCAGACTCAATGATGCCGTTTGATAAGGATCTAGGGTTTTATGGTTTAGGGTTCGTTTAGGGTTTAGGGGCGTGGAGTACTGCCCCACATCCAGTAGAAGCATTGTTCCTTAGGAGACCACAGCTTGCAGTCTAGACTACGGGCAATGTAAACACGTTGATATCATTATACTCTAGTGATTATCCAACTGTTACTGGTTGGGGGCAGTACCAGATAGTATAGTGCCATTGTAGGGGTATACGTGCTTATTACATGTGGATAGAGATATAGGTTCAGAGTCTTGGGTTTCGTGTCTGCGGGCTTTAAGGTTTGCGGTTGAGGATTCTGAGTTCATAGGGCTAAGGAAGCATGTAACACCCCGGTGGCACTCCCTAATATCACACGTTTCGAAGTGCTTTTCAGCTTTAGGGTGATGTTGAAGCACAAGAAAGTTCCAGAGTACTAGCGATGACTGGAATCGGTCCGATAATCGTTCAGTTGCGCCATGCGATGTCCAGCCCAAGTTGTGAGCCCCCCCACCCACACCCTGATGATTAGTATTCCCGACAGACGTAGTACACTCTACGCCGGGGCACATCGACTGCTCGGGGCGACGGGTGGGTGCTGATAACTCCCTCCGCCTCAGAATTAACCTCTCCACCCCCCCAGGATAAGTTCACCCCCATTATTGCACGTACCATGCTCTGAAAATTTCTGGTGTTACTAGGGGGTTTCGGGTGGGTATCATAGGGGGGAAAGCTGGATGCTTCTGCAGATTGAAAAGGTTGACTGTCTGCTGTTGACAGGTATCTTCACCATTCCAGGGCTCGTGACGCTTGGGTTTAGGATTTACAGTTGAAGGGGTTGAGGGTCCCAAAGCCCTAACGGTGCAGGGGAAACACACACGAGGACAGAGCTCCTCGTCAAGTCGACACCCTATTGTTAAAACCAGCCTTCTCAGGATTCGAGGAACCCTTGAGGCCACAGGGTATGTGCTTGGTGGCATGTCTCAGCTGAGCTGGGGCGACATGTTAAATCGCGAAAGGGATCCTCTAGAGACCGGTTAAGCTTTGGCAGGAATTCCTTTCCAGGGTTGAGGAGGTTAGATTGCATGAAAAAAATGCTTGCAAGGCCTTCGACTGCATCTTCTTGCGATTCTTCTGCTTGCCCTTTCCTGCCAGGGCAGCTGCGCAGGCAAATCCAAAGCAAAGAAGAGGCAGATCTTTATTGTACGTGTTATACAACCCCTATAGAACCCCTATATACTTGCTGTACCACCCCATATATAACCCCCATGCAACCCCATGCATTTTGAAAAACAGCCCGGTCAGTTTGATCCTGGTGGCAACAAAGGTAGGAATTGGCATTGAAAGTGTTGCTTGTCAAATCTGTAGTTCTTCAGGCTTAGAGTCTAGGTTTTAGGGCAGCTTCCATCCAGCACAAACAACAAAAGCAAGCGATCTAAGACTCGATGTTTAGGGTTGAGGCAAGTGGGCGTCTAACGAATGAAACAAATTCGTCATGTCTTACTTCATGCCTTCAATAACCTCAGAATAATCCCTACAATCTTCTAGAATACTACAGGCATAGACCTTGTATACCTGCCCTGGGCCCAACCGCATACCTTGGACCCTATGCACTAAACCACCTTAAACCCTAGGTATACCCCAGCCCTGATTTCTCAAACCCTGAGTTATCCTAAACTCTCCGAAGCGGCAATCGCCTTGGTCGCCTTCGCCCTTGTCACCAGCAGCCTCCCGGTTCGGTTGACAATTCATTTTAAAGATTTGGGTTTAGGGGCTGAGGCTTTTGTTTTCTCTCTGTATTCTAGCGGCCCTTTTTCCCACTTCGGGTGTTGGGCTTAGTGCTCGGGGTTTGGGGTTCGGGCATCCCATTCCCACACGATTAGAAGCGCTTCTCGGAACCCAACATCTTGAATATGTCTCCCACTCTACGGAAGGTACAGCACTACAAGGAAAACTTGATATTAGGGCACGGAGGCTTGTTAAATACTAAGTAGGGCATAGCACATGAATCCTAAACCCTCCGCGTCATGAGTCCCAATGATCCCTTGCCCCTACGGAATATCAGCCCCTCACCTCATGTTTAACATTCGCGAAGTCATATAAGATGCCACGATGGGAACATCCAATATTGGATTTTACATTGGAGGTTGAGGATTCTGATGTTCAAGCTATGGGGATACCCCTAAACCCTAAAACCCTAAACCCTAAGACCCTAAACCCTAAACCCTAAAACCCTAATCCCTAACCCCGAAACAAGCTGCTCTACAAGGAGCCCAAGGAGCCTTCTGTCTTATAGGCTTGAGGGTTTAGGGGTTTAGGGGTTTAGGGTTTAGGGTTTAGGGGTTCAGGGTTTAGGGGTTTTGGGGTTTAGGGTTTAGGTGTTTAGGGGTTGAGGGTTTAAAGAAACAAGGGCAAACCTGTCTTTGAGAGGTCTGGTTGAGATTGTCCTTGGGAAGCTTCCACTGAACAAGACCCGTAATTCGCATATCACCTCTTCCTCTAGTTAACCTCCATACTCCATCCATTGTGTAATGGTATTCGATGGGGACTATATATGAGCTATAGTCTAAACTCCTAGTATCCCCCTTGATAACCCATATCATAAGCCCCTATATAATCCCCTATACAACCTCCTTTAAGGAATTTAGACTATAGTTCATGGTCTAAATATGTATACTATTAGGAGGGTGGGGCGGGGGAGGGGGTCATCCAGGTTGTTCCCTAAACCCTAAACCCTAAACCCAACCCTGGGAAAGTCATCTTGCCTTGTCTCACCGCCTCCTTGACTCCAGATGGGAATTCTTAGCAATGGTAAGAAGATTGAAAATGATAATATTGCAATTTGTAACAATAGTAGTGATAGTGACCATAGTAATAGTAGCACAAGAGTAGTAACAGTGATAACTTGATAACAGTAATCATAATAACGATATCTTTAAACTAATACTAATTACCCATCTTCAGGACTCGAATCAAATGATGAAGCAGAAAAGCTGCCCTCGCCCCAATTCAGCTGAAAAACACGCTGCACATCTTTTTCTGCTTTTCATCAAGACCCCGAGGACCATCTTCAACCGCTGGAAGAGTGTCAAATTAGGACCGGATGCAGATGTCTTCTATGGGTTCTTTATTTACAGCCAAGAATGGAAAGCCTACGAGAGAATCCCACCTGAAGACTGGAGAGGACTGCATGCAAAATGGTCCTATTTGCTATTCGCTAGTCTCGGTGGGCTCTTTATGTCCTTGGCACATTCAAGGTGTCCGTAAGGCTTCGGGCTTAAGGCCTAGAGAGTTAGGATGGGGGGGCTTTAAGATGACGGAAAAGTCTGCACCTCCTGCGACGGGCTTGCCTTGGCCTGGCATGCCAGCAAAATGAGGCTTTCCCACAATGAAGGGTTCCTTTTTGGGGGGTCCCAGATAAATATAATAAGGACTATAGCATGCTGAGGTCTGAGCGCAACTCATTCATAACTTACTCCCATATTCAAAACCAGAAATCAAACTGCAACTGGCGTATTTCCCAGTAATTGTTTCACAGTTCGTTAAAATGCTTGAAGCCCCGAAGCAACATGAAGAGGAAGTTGCGGGCGCCAAATCTTTAGTGCGCGCATCTACTCTCCCATGAACAATTGTTTCTGCCATGGAGGACTGGAGGACTGAATCTACGAAGCTGACTGAAGCATCCGCAGTGGGACGTTTTGAAGCTTGCACACGTCATTGCATGGATTTGCGTGCCTCAATGTTTATGAACCACCACCATAAAAGGGGTTGCTGACAATATGCAGAATGCAGCTTTCAATGTGCGGCAGAGCTGATCTATATAGGGATTATTCACGGCAATGCAGGGGGAATGGTGTAGGGATTACATAGGGTGTACGGTTTAGGGTATTGCCCCAATAATGGCAATAAAATGGAAACTGGGGGGTTATTGGGCTAGGATTTACTGTCTATCTAACCAAAACATGAGAAGTTGGAGGCCTTGTGAATCAGCCGCACCATCGCCTGCATGAGATCTGGGTCAAACATGGGCGCTTGCAAGAATCCGTACCCTTCCAAGTACCCAATAATCAGGAACTTGGGGTATGGGTATTAACAACTGTAGTACAGGTTTTGGTGGAGTATATGACTACTGGGTACTTGGACCCTTGCTAAGTCAGCCCACATTCTAGCAGGATGCGGCTACTCGAAACACCTAGCAAACGGACTGGGTCCCACATATGAGCTCTAGTCTAAACTCCTAGTATACCCCTTAATAACCCCTATAGTAGTCCCCTATATTACGCCCTATATAGTCCCCCTTTAAGGAGTTTAGACTATAGCTCATATGCTGAGAGGTGATCCGCAATGGGTCTGCGCGGGGATATATGGCGCTTATCAGGGCATATAGGAGTTTAATATAGTTCCATCCAGGCCATGCAGGGATGTATCGGGTTCGTGTTTGAGGTAATAAATGGAGAACGGACTCGAAAAGAACATGGAACATGAACTGCTTGCATGCTGTATGTCAAGCCTCTCAAGCCTATGAAATCACCCTGGTATGGGCGCATACGAGTTCTGTGGCTCCTGGATTTTGCGCGATGATCCGGATCCACAAGTTTGGGGAAGGAGCCCCGGGGATAAACCAACAATCCTAAACCCTAAACCCCAAAATGAAAGGACAATCACTTCAGTAGGGAGCGGGCCGAGAACAACTCTTGCACCAAGTCGAGGCTGACTGTTCGCCTCACTGAGTCATTGAACGGAAATGCCGCAAGTCATCAGGCGTGTATTCAGAGTAAAGAAACCGCTCTTTGCTCTAGTCAGCGGTCCTAGACCCCGTGACTTGGAGTCTAAACCTCAAACCTAAAATTCTCCTCAAACCATGATTCCTAAATCCTAAACCTTGACTCTTAACACCTAAGCCTTAGGTGGACCCCCCACCCAGTAATAGTGACTATAAGGGAATTATAGGGATTATATTAGGGTCCTCTTATGTTCTTATGATACCGCTATTACAGGGTTGGGGGTCCTCCTAACCTAAGCCTTTTAAACCCTAAGCCAGAAGCCGCCAAGCACTGAGGCGCCGTCTTCGCTCCATGCTTCATCAAAAAGAGCTCGAGAAGGTCCACCTGAGCCATTGTCTAAACTGGACATTCCCCCCAATGAGAGAGAATCAAATGGAAAAGAACATGGAAAATGAAATGGAAACTGGTGTTATAAGGTATTTAATTGGGATTAGGGTTGAATGTGAGCTATAGTCAACTCCTTAAAGGGGGGTTATATAGGGGCTTATATAGGGGAGTACTATAGGGGTTATTAAGGGGGATACTAGGACTTTAGACTATGGTCCACCTAACCTGTCAGCAGAGTTTGAGAGTTTTTAAAACTTAGGGTTTGATGGCTTGTATTGGGGTTATATTGGGATACTGGAAAATAAAATGGAAACTGATTTAGGGTTTAGGGTTTAGGGCTGAGGATGTCTAGGGCTTAGGGCTTTTGAGATCTAGGGCTTTAGGGTTTAGGCACGGTTTAGGCTTGGGTTTATAGGCTTTAGAAAATACTGGGGTAGGAAACAGAGACCTGAGAAACTTTCATCATAAACCTAAGCTGACCAACAAGTAGACTCAAACAGCATGAGCCCCCACTCCCTCTGCAAACTGTACACCTGCTGCCAGGACGCCCACTAAGCCCGAAGCCCTGGTGCACTAGAACTCTTAACACCTCAGGACTTTTGTGGCTTAGGATTTAGGATTTTGGGTAAAGAAAGGACCTGAATTCATGTGAAGTAATCGTAATATACTTGAAGGTACAATCCTTAGTAACAGGCTTTTGGAAGATCTAGGACGTGTACTCCGGTCGTCAATAAAGAACAAGAAGCTATATGGTACTTTCCCAAAGTAGGGGCACCCCAATATAACTGTAAACCCTCAACCCTGAACCCTAATTTTGGGAAAAACCCATATAGGGACTACTATAGGGATCCATGTCTCCACTCCCTGCCCTAACTTTGGGTTTTACCTACACAAAACCCCTCTACACTACCCCGCCCTAGGTTCCCCCTTAACTAGGCTTACTCAGGCTTAAGTCAGGTTGATGCAGGGGAAGCTCGAGTGGGGTAGCGGGGGTAGCTAGGGGAATCCGTAATAAATCCTGTGCCCTCAACCCACCTTAAACCCTTCGCCGCAGGCGCGCTTGCTCTTGCCTGGTCCACGGGTGTACCAGCCCGTCGCCAGCGAGATTCATGCCAGCTGGGTCGGGTCCATCTCGTGGCTAAACCCAACTTGCCAAGCAATACGCAAACCGTCAATGATATGCAAACTCGGAAAATCTGAAATTGAAATCCTAACCATGACTTCAACTCACAAGTACCATTCAAAACCTTTCAAAATCACCCTCAGCAGGTTCACCCCAAACCCTGAACCCTGAACCAGGGCACCTCCCGCAAGCGGCGCACGGCATCCTCCTGCTTACGACGGATCCTCTTCTGCCTGACGAAGTGGGTACTGTAGCGGGAAGGTTCGATACAGAGGCTTAGGGTTCATTAGGTTTAGGAAGGTTCTTTACCTATGTATAAGTATAGGGATTATACAAGGTCTTGATAAGAGTTTACAGCGTGGACTGTGTAGTAGTTATAGGGGGCCGTGCTTAAGTACAATAATAGAGAATCAAATGGAAGAGAAAATGGACGCCGGCTTATGTGCGGGTTGATAAGGATTGAAAGTTTAGGGGCCGAATACGAAAAGTATATTTCCTGATAAGCTCAGGCTTCTCAAACTACGCGGTATGCAGGGTACCGCGCACAGGCCGTAAACAATACTTAATTGGATTTTACCCCAGGACTACAACAAGGACTTGATATCCGTGTTTCAGGGGCTGGCGTAACTAAAGCACTCTAAACCTTCCCCAGAAGCATCCATGCCAAGAAATCAAAAGTGAAGGAAAACGACATGCAGTACCCACGTTACTGGGTGGGCACCGACGACACAAGGTTGCATTCCCCTACATCATCTTATTAGGGACAGAAAGGTTGGACGTAGCAGCAAAACTCACAAACGCCGATATGCGCACAACTGCACTCAGGCGAACAGATTTCAACAAACACCTCAATCCTAGACATTCCGTATTTGGGATACACTTAACACTTGGGGGTCATACACGGAAGTTGAGACACAGGTATCACTCAAACACTGATTTCGTGTTGTCCAGGCTGATGTTTAGGAACCTCCCCACTCCTCCAGATCCAAATGGAAGATGGGGGGATGAGTCATAGGGGAAGTTGGAAATTCTAGAAGATCGCGTCCGTGACGCCCTGGGAAGCACCGGGTACTAGTTTCAAGCAGTACACTGGCTAGAAAACCTTTGGGGATGTGCACATGGAAATGATTTAGGCAGGGCTACCATCATAGTCTCCCACACGAACACTTCATCCAGGCACCAGTTTTCCTCAGGAACCCTTCAAACATTCACCCGACACGTGCAACAACATCTTACCAATAACCCTAAATCCTAAACCCGAAGCTCCAGCTCAAATTTTCAAACTTACTTGGAAGGTCATCGGCACGGAATAAATGGGTTCATACTGGGGACAGCTGGGGTTGTTATGTGGCTTAAAGGGGTTAAGAACATACTAAGTCTCTGACCTCCCAGCCCTAAATCCTGACCCTAAACCCTAGACCTTACTAAGTCCCCCTGATGCCCCAACTCAAACCCGAAACCCTAAACTTAGTCCCCTCAACCCCCTATCCACCCCCTAAACCCTAAACCAAGTAGCCTGGCCTCTGTGTCAGAGTTTTCTTTTTTGTGTTGTCCGCGCCCTCGAGGCCTACCAGGCGAAGAGTTGGAGGCTTACCTGAACCCCCCTGATCCCTGGATTTCAGGGATAAACAAAGAAATATCTGTGTGTGTACATATGTACATATATATATATACACACATCCCACACATATGGAGGACATAATCCCAGAAGGGCGAGTGCCGTAGCATCCGGGTAGAGTTTAGGGTTGGCACGACCCTAAATCTTTTGTAGCACAAGCTTTTTTCCATTTCCCTCTCCATTTCTTCATGGAGAAACGAATAAGCACACTGAACAATAAACCGGGGTTTAGGATTCAGGGGTTTAGGGCTTAGAGTTTAGGGGTTTGGGGTTTCGGGGTTTGGGGCTTGAAGGTTTAGGGTCCTGTTAAGGAAGTTAAGTTCGGTTACCATGGACGTATAGACAGTAAATAGTTTCGCGTCATAGTAATTAGCTACCATACTGGACATACGTACATCTTCTGGTATGTAACTACCCGAAGGCTCTTGGACCCTACCAAACCTTAGCCCCCAAAGCCCAAACCTTCCCCCAGAAAGCCCCAAATAGTTGCAGGAACCTCAAGGTAAGCTAAACCGTAACCCCTAAACCCAAGTTCCTTCATAGCAACCCCGCAAACGCCGCAAACCAAGAGCGAATGCCTGATGCCGCGAAGGACTCCAACAGGTCACTGTTCTCATCTCCCCCCAGCAGCTGCGTGAGCACCTTATGAGAGTTGAGTGGTTTCGGGATGCTTCGGGCGTCTCAAAAACCAGGGCTTGGTGACCCGAGGTAGATACACAGGTCATCAGGAGATTCGCAAACCCTAAACCCTAAACCCTCTTACAGCCCGGCTTAAGTAGATAGAAGATGGAACTCCCCAAAATTGTACTAAGATCCCCCATATACCCCCACATTATATGTACTTGAGGGGGGCAAAACCTAAGCGCTGAGCACTTCGGGCTTTCCAAGTCTAAGCTGTACCTTCGCATCAGAGAGAGTTTATCTTGGAGTCCATATAGGGTGTTTCCACCTTGAGGGTACCTTTAGGGGCCTCTATAATAATAAGGGTTATAAAAATTCGGGGTCTATGTTCTAGTCCCCCGCTTCATGAAAATTATCATATGACGCCAGAGCTAACCGCTGCGCACAGGACAGGTAAGCTATGGTTCAGGCACCTCAAGCAATGTCTGTCATGGGGGGAAAACACTAGGTTCCCCAGTAACCCCGTTACAAAAAGGGCACCCTTGTTCATGATATCCAGCTTTAATAATGACACCCCAAAATGAAAGCGCAATAGGGTACTACTAGGGTACCTACCCCAAGGCTCTTGGACCCTCAGAGTGGGATCCCAAACCTTAGCCCCCAAAGCCCAAACCTTTCCCCAGAAAGCTCCAAATAGTCGTAGGAGCCTTAGGGTAGAGTAGATTTTTGGAAGGGGCACAGGTACGTTTACAAAACTGGTCCTGCAAAGCTGAGGAGTCTGCAATAAATCATAGTTTCCATTTTATCTTCCATTATCCCAACATAACACCAATATAAAACCCCAATATACTATTGTAGTTTCCATTTTATTTTACATTCTCCCGATATAATAACACCAACATGAAACCCAAATACTATAGCAGCTTCCATTTTATTTTACATTATCCCACTGTAACACCATTAAATAAATGTGTATATATATATATGTATATCCTATTATGATATAGTAGTTTCCATTTTTCAATAGAACTTCAATATAACCCGAATATCACCCCAATGGGATGCTCAAGTACTCTTGGCACCTTCTTTCAGCAGGAATTGTGCGAGGTCTGTGCGGTCCTTGCTGGCGCCGCTCTCATCCTGCCTTCTTTCAGCAGCTCTACGATTTCCTTGTGGCCGTTGCTGGCTGCCTCAAAGACAGCTGTGGAGCCATTCTCGTCTTGTAGATCTGTCCTGCAGCCTGCTTCCAGCAGCAACTGCGCGATCTGCGTGTGACCCTTGCGAGCTGCCCACAAGATTGCCGTCATGCCATTACGATCAAACGAGTCCGTGACGGCGCCACATTGCAGCAGCAACTGCACGATCTCTATGTGACCCTGGCTGGCTGCTAGGATGAGAGCTGTGCTGCTGTTTTCACTCTTCAAGTTTTTACCGGCACCAAATTGGAGCAGCAAGCTTGCGACGTCTGTGTGGCCCTGGCTGCCTGCCAACATGAGAGCTGTCATGCCGTTCCAATCCTGCGAGTCAACATTGGCACCTTCTGTCAGCAGCAGCTTTGCGATCTCAGTGTGGCCCTCGCTGGCTGCGTGAATGAGCGGTGTGGCGCGCCTCGTGTCCCGCGAGTGCTGATTGGCACCCTCTCTCAACAACAATTTTGCGATCTCTGTGTGGCCCTGGCTAGCTGCCCACATTAAAGGTGTCGTCCCTTTCCGATCCTGCAAGTCCTTGTCGGCTCCTTCTTTGATCAGCAAATGTGCGATCTTTGCATGGCCTTTGCGAGCAGCCCACATAAGAGCGGTCATGCCAATATGATCACGAACGTCCTTGTTGGCACCTATTCCAGTTTGCAACAGCAATAACTCCACCATCTCTGTGTGGCCCTGGCTAGCTGCCAGCATTAGAGCTGTCATCCCATGATGGTCAGGCAAGTCAATGTCAATGTTTGCACCAGCCTGCAGCAACAATTGCACAATCGCAATGTGCCCCCTGCTAGCTGCCTGCATGAAGGCTGTCCTGCCGTTGTCGGTCTTCAGGTAGGGGTCAGCACTGGATTGCAACAGCGACTGCACGATTTCCGCGTGGCCCTGACCAGCTGCCAGCATGAGAGCAGTCACGCCACTCCGCGTCTGCGAATTCATGTTGGCACCTTCCGTCAGCAGAAATTGCGCGATCACCACGTGGCCCTTCCGAGCTGCCCACATGAGTGCTGTCATGCCCCCCCGATCACGCAAGTTCTTATTGGCACCCTCCTTCAGCAGCAACTTGGCGACCTGCAACTCGCCCAATTGACAAACCTCAAGAAACTCCTGGTACAGTTTTGCAGTCGCAGATAGTGATGATAGGACCAGCTGCAGGTGGATCGAAGCATTGGGGCAATCAGCGTCGGCCAAACTACTCAAGCTGTTGCCATCCTGCAACAAGGAATCTAGCTGAATTGAATCATCTAACCTGTCAGTCTTATGCAGCAGTTGCTGCGAGCAAACTGGATAGTAGTACCGTCTGCGCAGCTCGCGCTTCAGGTCGCCAATTCGATGTATCTCTTCAGCGCGACAGGCACACAGCTCCTCCCCTGAAACTGTCCAAATGCGGAGCATGCGGACCCAAGGCGGATCGGCCATCAACGAAAACTAATCAATGTGATGCTGGTGCTGACAGCCGGTAAACATGCTGCCGTAAAGGGCACGGACAGTTTAGTGCAGTGCTTGCACATTCGTGACTGCTGATACCGGACAAGGACTTGAGCCTTCTGTGGCCAACTACCTCGATTCGAATAAAAGGCCAAGCGTTGTCGTCATGCCAAAATCATTGCTATTCTCGTTTTATGGGGTTTCGTGCGTTCTCGTTGTTTCTTATCGTGCTTGGGACTGCCAGCAACAGGCAAACTAATGTCGAGGCTTGACTAGGAGGGCCGACAAGCCGCCTTATGCTTCCCCACGCCTGATAATGAACCCCCTGCCACTATGAACTATTAGACCTTAAAGGTACCTGAATCTACCCTTAATAGGGTCATATTAGCCGAGGAAAATCAACTTTGGACTTTTACGAACCAAGAGATTTAGTCCCCCTCAAGTAGATAGAATATATATCTTTGGGTATGTTATAATAAAATCCCCATATAACCCATATTCTATCTACTTAAGGGGGACTATACCTATGTGCAACCTCAAATGTGGCGTTCTCCCGCTGCAACAAGGCTAAGGTTTAAGTTTTACGGATTCTTGCTGGGCCGAATTTAACGATAACTATTCCTAGCTTGAGTCCCTCCCAAATTTGCAGGGTGCATATTTACAAACCTTTCCCCGCTGTACAAAACTGCACTTAGTCGGGGCAGAAAGGGGCCTGCCTCCAGCTCTTCCCGTGCTCTTGGAGTAATTCATGTACAATGCAGGAGGGTTGAGCGGGTGTCTTTTTTCAGGGGAACGCTAAACCCTAAACCCTAATCCCTAAACCCTAATCCCTAATCCCTAAACCCTAAACCCTAATCCCTAAACCCTAATCCCTAATCCCTAAACCCTAATCCCTAAACCCTAATTCCTTATCCCTAAACCCTAATCCCTAATCCCTAAACCCTTATCCCTAAGCC
>CAJNIZ010009890.1:223655-235167 GCA_905231905.1 Symbiodinium pilosum
CCTCCTCCTCCTCGTCGTCATCGTCGTCGTCGTCGTCGTCGTCGTCGTCGTCGTCGTCCTCCTCCTCCTCGTCGTCATCGTCGTCGTCGTCGTCGTCGTCGTCGTCGTCGTGGTGGTCGTGAAGGTCGTGGCGGTCGTGGGTCGTCGTGGTCGTCGCGGTCGTGGTGGCCGTGGTGGTCGTCGCTGTCGTGTGTCGTGGTGGTCGTCGCGGTCGTGGTGGCCGTGGTGGTCGTCGGCGTTGGCGACGGCGACGGCGGCATCGGCGTCGAGGTCCTGCTGCTGCTGCTGCTGATGCTGCTGCGGCTACTGCTACTGCTAGGCGAGTGCCTGCTCCCGTGACCCCGTCCGTTCGCACATGTTGTTCTGCTGGAGCATTTGTTACCCCGTTGGCACATGCTGTTCTGGGCTGGGCAGCCGCAATGATTCCCTGCCAAGTAGCGAACTCAGCCATGTGGGGCGCTCCCTTGCGCCTGTCTGACGGCGCCCTAGTGGACCTGGCTACTCAGCCTGACGACTCAGCTGCTTCTGCTGAAGCTGGGGCGCACTTTGTTGAAATGCTATACGTCCAGCAGGCATACAATGACCAGAGCATCCCTGCCCAAACCAGAATAACGTTCATGTTCGACTCCAGACGGTGAGCAGAGCATCCATGCCCTCACCAAAGAAGCGACTCCATACAATGACCAGAGCATAGATTCCCATACCATAATAACGTTCATGTTCGACTGCATACGGTGACCAGAGCATCCATGCCCACACCATGATGACTTGCATGTTCGACTCCATACCGTGAGCAGAGAGACCGTGCCCACACCATAATCATGTTCGTGTTCGCCTCCATACGATAACCAGAGCATCAAAGCAAAACGGGGTCACGGGAGTAGCCGGTCGGGTGCTGCCACTGCCACTGCTACTGCTGGAACCACCACCCCACTTCCCACGGCCCTTCTTAGGACCCGCTAAGGAGCTATGACGGCTCGGTTACTTCGCCCCATCTCTTTTCTATTCCCACGGAACCTCCGCCTATGTCAAACTGTGCGTGTGTGTCTGTGCGTGACAGCTTGGGATTGAAAGGGAAATGGAAAGGGGGCAGTTGAACACAGGAACAGCAACATGTGGATTGAAGCCCGTTGTTCTGAGCTGCTGCTGCTAAACCCTAAACCCTGAGAGCATTGCAGTTTGCAATTTCCCTCCATTCCTCTAGATGGTAGTTGCCATACCTAGAGGGACCCTAATGTAAACCCCCAAATACCAAGATTCTTGCTCTGCCGAGCCCCAAAACTTGTGACCCATGTTGGGGACCCACTTTGTATGGGGGTCCTCATTGTCCTCTCTTCCTTCGCCCTCCTGTCACTTGAGGCCGAGCATAGGGAGCCCCCAAATGCGGTTGAAGGTTCAGGGTCAAGGCTTGGGGTTTAGAGCTTGCAGGATTATGCACAGGGAAGCTCTGATGGCGATTGTCTATGATTTTGTAGAGGGTATCTCGCGATGACACAAAGACGAGTCCCCAACAGGTTTTCGTGGATGAGTTTGGATATTTCAGATGTCTTTTCCCCAGTTGTTCTCTCAACTCATCATCACACTCCGTATTTCAGCGTGCCTGATTGAAAACAAGCTACTGTAGAACACATCAGGGTGAGTGGAGGAACTACATTTTTGGCATCCAGGTTCAAAGTCATTGTCATACCTACTTTGAAGGGGTTTACTAGAATTAGAGTTGGAAGTCATGCCCAAGAATGACAACCTCTGGACATTGGAGTTTATATGGCAGGGCAAGTATAGAATTTAGTTAAGGAGTTCTGCAACATTTAACCCAGAGCCCCGGAAAGGATGGAATAGGGCTTGCTTGATTCCTCGTCTAGGGGGTACCTCTTCTGAGAAACCACCACCATCGCCTTCAGGGCAGAAATGGCGTTGTCAAAGGCAGCCTTTCGACTGGCACCTGAACGAATCCATATAGGGGTTTCCTGAAAGAAGGGCTCCCTTTTTGATCCTACGATTTTAAGGTATATACTCTATACAAGGCCCCTGACTGTCTTGCAAACACAGAGAACCATGTGCTCCACATTGGTGCATGATATGCTTATTGTCGCATATTCCAACGAGAGGGTTTGCAGAATGTTGCCATCAAATCCAGTTCCAACATCAGGTGCCATGGCAATCCCAGACCCCCAAAGCATCCAAAAAATGGAACCCCTAATTATCCCCTGATTTCCCCAATCTAATAATGGGTTCATATTGGAGGGTTCCATTTTTGGATCCTTCAGGGCTCTGGGATGATGTGGATGCGACTGTCCCTTAACCGGCTGTCGGTGCAAAAGGCACAAACGGGCAGACGCAGGCACAATGAAAGCTGTTGAACACCAAAAAAAGCCAACAGGCTGCCTTTGAATCCCATGCTTCTGACAGCAAACATCCAATGATCACTTGGAGCAAAAGCCGTGCATTCAAGATCTCAAGGCTTCTTCCTTTCTGCTCTTCTACTCATGCTGCTGCTTTCGCTGTTGCTCCTGCCACTTAACGAGTTACTGTCGAGATAGCATTAACAATTGGGTTAATTATGCTCCTGGTTGGGCCTAAACCTCAAACCCTAGCCCCCATGACCGCAAACTTCAAAACAAGCAGACACATGCAATGCCTTTCGTGGACCCCCCCACCCAGTAATAGTGACTATGAAGGATAATAGCGATTATATTAGGGTCCTCTTATATTCCTATTATACCACTATTACAGGGTGGGGGGTCCTCCTAAGATAGTGTCCATTTATCTGCCACTGTCCCAGTATAACACCAATATAAAACCCCCAATATACTGTAGTAGTTTCCATTTTATTTTCCATTCTCCCAATATAACACCAAAAAAGCCCAATGTATCATAGTAGTTTCCATCCTAAGCAATGCCAGTCCAAGGTTGTGGCCTGCCGCTGTCAGCGGCTCGTCTTCGTCGTCCTCATCCTCCTTCGAAAGGCTGTGAAAATCCTTGCGGTTACTACCAAGGGCTCCTATGTAGCTCCTTTTTAGGTCTGTTATGGTTTTTTGGTAAGGGATTTTAATATACTACCCAAAAAGGAACTACATAGGAGGGTCTGGGTACTATACTACATGTTAGACCATACTATACTCTTCCTCTCTTCTACTCCTGCTTCTACTCCTCCTCCGCTTCCTACTGACTACTGCTGCTGCCACTACTTCTGCTCATGAAAAGTACGGCAAGAAAACGAGTCTACAAATGGCTACTTGAACCCTGGATGGAAGATCCTCATGATGTGAATAGCCCTAAGGGTCCAAGTTCCTAATAATCATTTACTTACCCAAAACATGTACTATAATTACTATTACCCCAAACCCAAGTACCTAATTATTGGGTACATGGACCCTTTGGGTAGAGCAGCCTGGCACTAGTCAGCAGCATTTCTATTTTCTATACACAAAGAGACCCGCTCTTGCTCGGGCTCCATGGTGTCGAAGTCTAAGTATCTCGGTGGCTTCTTGTGGGGACCTCAGACAGGCACCCATATATACTTGGAAACAAAATAATAGAATATCAAGCACGGTTCAAGGGCAATGAAAGCGGTCCTCCCCCTCTTCTGGCTCGTTCTCTTGCGACTGGCAGACCTCTGAAGGAGACAGGGGCCAGGAAAAGTGAAATGTAATTGCTTGGGGTTAAAACCATAGTTCTTTCGGGATGGAAAAAGAGACTTGGAGGGCGGGGGAAGGTAACATGCCACTTGTGCATGATGCCACTCCCAAAAATGAGAATTCCCCATGAACACCAAGGTGAAAGAAAGTTGCGGGGGTCTGCAGTAATATATGCAGACCATTTTGAAGGACTTCTAAAGTTTTCACCATATGAGAAAATTCTAGAACTCTTCCTCGCGCCAAAGATCCGAAGCTGATTTCGGCCATTGCGGGCTTTGCAGATTCCACTGTGTCCAAAAGCCTGCTGGGCATTGTATCTTCCGCAGCTTTTCACAAGCAACTGCTGAGCTGGGTAGGGCACGACTCGCATATCTTGCATTTCTGGGTGGTACCCGCCCCCAAACTAACTTGAAGCCCAATACAAGCTCCTGCAACAGGACAGCCGTCTTCACAGGGCACCTTTTGGGCTTCCATGCCAATTTAGGGGCGTGTACCAGGGAGCCCAATACCCCTTGATTGAGGAATATAACTTAAATCACATTAGGGATTCTAGTGCCATTTCGGGTATATTCCTTAATTAAGGGGTATTGGGCTCTTAGGGTACCTCGAAGGCCCGCAACATAATGTCCTGCGGCGTAGCAGGAAGGCTATACGAGTTTTTCGGGCTTCTTTTAGGTGTATGGGCCCTCTTCGTCCCCAACCCAAATTTGATAGGGGCCTAAATAATTACCAATATTGTGGTTCCATATTCCTTGTATGATTATAGTATAGGCTACCTCAAATGGACCTCAACATGATATTGGTAACTATTCAGGCCCCTATATTACGCATATCTTCAGTACTGCCCCCCCCCTCACTAGCAATTGGATAATAACTATAATATGGATATATACAGCCCTTAATAGGACCTCTAATATAGACTGTTACTGGGTGGGGGCAGTACCCAACCCATATGCCTCTCCAGCTCTTCCTTGTGTCGGGCAGGGTTCCTCAGGTTGAGGCGGAGCCGCAAAGGCTGGTCAGCGTGTCGTCCTCGGCTCGACTCTTGGGTAGGCAGCTATGGTAGTCTCCAAAACTTAATGTACCCCAATATAACCCCAATATAGTACCTCTCATTTTGGAGACCCCTTATTGGGCTTGGAGCTTCAAATGGAAGTGGAAGGGGTAGGATTGAGGGCTTATGGTTGGCTACCCCCACTTCAGAATGCGAACTCCATTATAGTCAGATGCCTGTAGGATGCTTCGTAATTGCTTCTCAATTCAGGCTAAGGGTCTGAGAAAAGCTCTGCTTGCAGTTGAAGTTAAAGTACCCTGCCAAAAAGCTTGGCGTCCTAATCGCAACCCTTGCAACGCATAGCCTTGAGCCACCGCCATTATGTACAGAGAAGCCATAGGAACTCTGAAAAGAGAAACTTTGGCTGGCTTCCGTCATTGAGCGCAGAGATGGCAGAGATCTGCAGGACCACTGCCCTATGGAACAATCCTTCGTTCTTCCGTGGAAGCCTGCAGGCTGTACCTGATGCCCTCGCGAACAGATGGTTTCTGGCATTTTCTGTCGCAGTGCCTTCCGCTTGAGGCTCACAAGCTTGACTAGGGACTAGCGTGAAAAGGTCAGCCCCTCCCCCTTTTGCGAATTACCTGCTGGCGCCTTCACGCATTTTGGGGGTAGCGATAGTCATAGATAAAATAAATACATATATATATACATATATACATAGTCCCATGCCCAATGACATACAAGCGACCAAGATCGCCCCAAACCATGGATTGCGCGTATGATTCTATTCCAGACCATTTTTCTAACATGCATTGTGGAGCTCCGCCCTGCGCACTTATAGTCCCCTGAAGTAGATAGAATCTGGGGCATATGGGAATCTTCTTATGATATACCCAAAGCCCAAAGCCATAGTCTTATCTACTTAATGGGGAACTACAACTCTAACACACGGCCCCAATCCAAGGTGGTTTCTTCATGACTAGCATAGTCCCTGTAGTTGTTTCTGGGTTTGACACCTTCACTCTAGAGCTTTGTCATCTTTAAAGGCTATCAGGCATAAGGGGATGTGTGTCCGCTGGGTAGACCCTAGACACTAGACGTGTACATCTTGAAGTAGGTCGCCCTAAGATACGCCCAAATACTATAACCCCTTTTCTAGATTCTATTGCTGGCAAACCCCATGTAGCGACTGGGAGCAAAAACTGAGTGCGGAGCGGACGAAAAGTATCCCAGCTCTCGCCACGCTAGTCGAGCGGCCTCAGGGCCAATGCAGGGACCTATCGGATTAGGGTTCAGGGTTTGGGGGTTTGTTAGACCATAGCTACATATGCCAGGATTGCAGATAACTGGCCCCTGTAATGGGACGTCAAACATATACACTCACCATAAGTAAAAGCTGCGTAAGTCATATAAGGAGTAAGCAGGAATAGCATTCTGTGACAAAAGCAAGCAGGTGCGTGCATTTGTACAGGCAAGGAGAATAGATGTAGAATGGCCGAACGTACACCAACTCTCTCCTCTCTCTTCTGTCACTGGTCATGTCCAAAACCCCAACGCAAGCACAGTCATGTACAGCCATGATCATGCCAGTCGCATGTTGATCGGCTCTCCCAACAATACACTCGTCCCCCCATACACAACAAATTATCCTCCAATAAAAAGATATCTGTACGATGTTGGTGTGTTTGTTAGGGGGGCCTGAGGGGGATCATTACAAGGGGAAGGGATTATATTCCTGAATGAAGGGGTTGCACACTGTGAGTTTCAAGATCAGCTCCGCCAGCAAGCACGTTCAAACAGGGGGACCCCTCTTCATCTCTGTATATAATCCCGTATGGGTTCCCCGGATAAGCCTCTGTTCGGAGAAATGCCCATATCACAGTGGGTGTGGCCAATATGAGGCCGATGGGGCTGTTTGTGTTCAGATCCCGCGGAGAAAGGCGCTGGCACCAATGTCTTATAGACTAATTTGGCCTCAGAACCCAACTAAAAAATCTATTTTTGGTTGGTTATTGGGATTGTGGTAACCAACAATGAAAAAAAATTGGAGGCCCCTATAATAGAGTCTTGGAGTAGGCCTGAACTGTGCCTTGTTAGCACCACCGTATCCTCTCCTAACTATTATGTAGTGCTGGATACAGAGGTCCGGGCACAGGCTATGCCGCCTCAACTAAGATGGAGTCCCGGGACCGGGGTTGGAACTTGTTTAGATATGGGTGGTTGTCAAAATTATGGTCCCTTTTTGGGTACCCTAAATATTAGGGACCCAAAAAGGGACCATTATTTTGACAACCACCCATATTCCGGCTCTGAAGTAAGTCTTTACTACCTGCTCCCATGCGCCGTTCCTCAATCTCAGAAAGAACCGGAAAACACGGGTTTCTAAGCAATCCCTGGGGTTGACATCAACATCCAGAAGCCAAAGGAAACTCCTGAGAAGCACTGATACCATCAAATCGGTTGGGCCCTCACAGAGTCTTCACAGTTTGGGTTTTGGAGTTGGGTTCACCCAAATCCCTTGTTGCAGTTCATGTTCAACTTTTCCACGTTCTTTTCCCTCCTTCAGACCCTAAACCCTAGACCCTGAACCCTAAACCTTAAACCCTGAACCCTAAGCCTTAAACCCTGAACCCTAAACCTGAAACCCTGAACCCTGAACCCTACCCCCACCCTCCAGCCTCTCGAACCAGGGCTGGAGAGTCTTGCACAAAGAGCTCTGCGGCCACCTCCACAGTGGGAGTCATTCTTTTCACGACAGGGGTCCCTTAAGGGCCCATGGGATACATGGGAGTTTTCCCAAATAGGGGGACCCTAACATAGAGCCCAAAATACTATAGTCCTTATTATAGGGCACGGTACCCACAATTTTGGGAAACCCCTACATGGACGTTGCACGAGGATGTTGGGGCTTGCTAGCGCGGATGCAGGAAGGGAAACTCGCGCATTAAACAACGATTAGCATTGTTGATTATGGTTGTCGCTACTGGCCGTAGCCGGAGGACCTTTCAAGTTTGCATGGAATGACATGAGGGAAGGTTACGTCAGCTCTACGGGAAACAAGCTCACATCTTTGGTAGCACGCTCTTTCGCAATTGTCAAGTAGTTTTTTGCACTAGGTTGCTGCTGAGTTTAGATGTCGCCACATGCTGTTGAAGAGCCTTGAAGACTTTGCAACAGAGTTTTGGAGAATCTTCAGCTTCATTTTGGCTGGCATAAGTTCCTCTGACAAATTAGCTTGAATTGTTTGAACAGGGTCCATGCGTCCTTTCACTCAGGCATTTCTGAGTGTTTGCTCAAATTTCATTGCTGTCCGCTCATAGAAACTAAGGCCAGGGCAGGCGCGATGGCTGCCAAGTTTTCAGCAAGCTTCTTCCTGGGAGTGCTGCAAGGAAGCTGAGTATTGCTCCACACCCCCTTTCATCGCTACAAAAAAAATCTGTAACATCTGCAACAAGAGCATCAAAAAGAATCAAGGTTCTTGAGGAGCTCTAGGTCATAGCTTCAGGATCCTGGCTGGCCGCAAACCCCGGATGAGAGCCATATGGGATATAGTCTAAACTGCTAGTATCCCCCTTAACAAGCCCTAGCAGTACCCTACATAATGCCTTAAGTAGTTTAGACTATGGCTCATATCAACCTCCCAAACTGCAGGGTCGCTCAGCATGGGTCGACCCGGAAGAAGCCAAGGCAGCATGGAGATCAACGCTCTAGGGGTCGCACTTTGTCTTGTTTGTGGTCTTGGCCTGCACTCGGCGGGGTTCAGTAGTTGCTGGAAGCAGCGTTCCTCTCTCTGTTTCTGCCAAAGGCACGAGCAAAACAACAGAAGAAAGAAGTGCAAATGTTCCACCAGCTCACGCATAAACTTTCTAGCTCCTATAAGGCCAAGGCGACAACAGGCGCCCCAAGCAAAGCCTGGTTCAAAACATTTTCCAGTTAAAGGGTAACTAAAATCAGGAAGAACGCGATCGGCTTCATTGAGAAGGTAACCAACATGAAGAACTACCCTGATCCCTAAACTCTGAACCCTAAGCCCTCCCTAAACTGAGGTTGCAGCAACGCGCTCAATCTCCTCTAGGATCTCCAGCAACTGGCAGTGAGGTTTGTTTGTCTGGGGACACGAGTAGCAGGAATTGGGGAACCTAGAACTGGGATACACTCAGGGGCCCTATAAAAAGTTCATTTCAAGGCTTTTGAATATGGTATATGTAGGGATTACGGTCCTTAATCATCATAACTACGGGCATGCTATGAAGCGGTCATAAACTGGAAAAACATTGCAATCGCAGCTGCTGTAGCACGTGACGTTCAAGATGGCAACTAGCACTTTGGGCAAGACAAGGGTCATGTTGCCCTACCTTTGATGAAACATCCTGGATTGCGGAATACCATACTATCCCCCCACGAAAACCAACCCCCTCAGATTTAGAATCCTATGAGGCCTTTTTAAGCCTCATAGAGTCCTCTAAGCCCTAAACCCTAAACTCAAGCCTTAGGTGCAGAGTCCTCATTAGCTCCTGAATGGGGTAGCTAGTCCTTATCACTTCCTGAAACCCTGGAGATAATTGGTAATTTCCTTAAACAAGGGAACCCAATATAGACCCCAAAATACTATAGTCCTTATTATAGGGACCCCCAAAAACCGAAACCCTAAACCCTAAACCCCCAAAAAGGTACCCCTAATTTTAGGAAATCCCCATTTCGTTACCGGAGTAAGTCAGATCATGAGGCCTCTCCAAGTGTCTCTTTGACCTCAGCTTCTGCATGCTAGGGCTAGGGTTTAGGGTTTAGGGTTTAGGGCTTAGGGTTTAGGGGTTTAGGGTTTAGGGGTTTAGGGTTTAGGGTTCGGCTAGGGTATTGTGTTTAGGGTGTATTAGGTAATGTACACGGGCCTGTTCTACAAGAGATGGGAAGTGCCGTACCATAACTATACTGGGATTGCGCAAGAAAATAACAAGAAGAATGTCGATATCAAGAACAACAACATAAAATGTAACAATAACCGTCATAAGAATAGTCATACTCGTATTTGTGACAACTCAAGCCTACATTAACCAGGGCCTGTAAATTTCAGAGTCCAGGATGCCCCATACGTCCTGTTTGCCACGGGTACTGGGGCGTATAAAGACTTTATATGAAAACAATGGATGTCCCAGCTGAATAGATTTTTGGGGTGGTTGAGACGAGTAAGACTACTCTTGTTGCAGCAAAAGCATACCCCCAAAAGTTTATATGTGATATAACCTTAATCTGCAGTATTGACTTTAGCATCCACACACAAAATGCTAGGCAACTAGCGTGCCTTAACAGTAGGAGGCGCCAATAAAGACCCAAAAATACAATAATCCTTCCTACAAGACCCCCCCGAAAAGATACCCGTACCCCGGAAAACCTTCCAAACTAGTGGCTATAGCATCCACACAAAAAATGCTACCCTAAACCCTGAACGTAAGGTTCAGGGTGTATCAGGGTGAGCACGCTGTGTGACCGCACCCACTTTCCGGGCGCTCGCGTAGCTAGAGGTCCACCCCAACCACCAACTACTCTCAACTAGGCTTTAGGGCTCCCACCCCTCAAACCAACCTAGCAAGGGGGCTGCCTGATATCTTTTCTCCCAAGTTCTGCTGTTCATTCCTCGTCACGCCGCCGCAGCTCCAGTTTCTGTATTTCGACATCGTATACGGGTGGCGGAGGCTTGGCCGGCCTCCACTCGTGGATCCGTTGAGGGTCCAACCCTCTCTGTCTACAGATGAGAATCTGGGCACAAAGATCCCGAATCCTGTAAGAAGCCCCTACAAAGCCTCTTGAAGCCCCTTTTTCAAAATTGGCACCTCTGCACAGCATCGGGAAACGACACCTAAACGAAAAAGGCTCGATCGCCCACGTATATGGGGTTCAGGGTTTATGGTCAGCGGCGCTCTCGAAGTTTAAAATTTAGGGTTCAGGGATTTTCAGGGTATGAATAATGTAAGCTCAAATATGAAAGGAATTGTGAAAATGGAAATTGGGACACATGAAGGCATATGGGGGCCTATAGCGCATTGGCCGTACAGGGACACAACGTGGGGACAACTTCTTGCATTTGGACCTTCGATATTCCCACTGAACCGTTCATGTAGTAGTCCATGTGGCACAATCCCTTACTAGACTTCCTCTAAGCCATACCCCAAGCACTAGAACCTCCTAAACCCTGACCCTAGAAACCCCCTGAACCCTAAGCCTTAGAACCCCCTTAAACCATAAACCCTAAGCCCTACTGACATCTACTAACCACAGATAATCCTTGAGCTCCACGCAGCATCACGCCCCGCCATGCTCTCCTCGATGAGGGTCAACGACAGGGACCTGGGTTTAGTCGAAGGGGCTTCAGTGAATTGATAGGGGTTGCTGGTGGGTGGAAAACTATTGATGACCACGCATGGGTGAGGGTTTATAGGGTGAACTAGCACTACAAACGTGTTTTACCTCTCCATGGGTCCTGTACAGAAATCAAACTCCTTCATGACGCCATGTTTCAATGCCTTTACTGGCTCACCCGAGGCTTACGAGGGTCCATAAACTGGGTTGCTTATTGAGAAACTGGAATTAGAATAACTTGTCATCATATGGGTATAGAGTAAATGATGGCGTTTCCTTATGGTAGTAGCTGAACTGAAGTTCCTTAACAGCAAATTCGTACTAGGACTACTAGGCGCCGGGGTTAACACACATCACTCGGTGAGAATACACCTCATCTACTGTGGACGCTGGCATTGGGAAGATTTCACATCAGCGGGATATTTACACATCAGAAAATGGGAATCCCCATGTAGACGCTGCTTCCAGGGCAAGCCAAAGTAAGGGCAGATTTCCCGTTTTTTTGTGGACGCTGTGGTTTTAC
>CAJNIZ010009891.1:1224-57287 GCA_905231905.1 Symbiodinium pilosum
AAGCCAAAACCCCAAACCCTGAACCCTAAATGTTTGGTGTTCCGCAGGCAGTCCTGGACCCTAAGACGGCATTGAATCCCGCGTACCTCAAAGTTGATACTCGAAATCCTGCATGGCCCGAATATCTTGGAAATTCAGGCTGTATTGTATACTAAGGCCATGCAAGATGTACTCCATCAACTGTACTGATGGAGTTGTTAGTCCACACTCAGGTGACGACCAGCGGCTTCAAAATGAGGTGGGGGTTTTAAATGCAGGGCATCTTGCTGGGGGTAAGTACCGAATAAGGTAATATATTCCTTCTTTTTCAGTAGAATCCCCATATAATGTAGTCCCGTATTCCCTACTACAGTATGTAGGTATTCCCTGCGATCTAGGGCAACTCTTGCAAGCATTTGTCGTTCTTTCTCCCCAGTCGTGGGCTCCTTGCCATCTAATGACAGGTCGGTCTGGGTGGTCTGAACGTCTGCATGTTTCTGGTTGCATGTGGGTGTTCTGTTATGAGAGCGAAGGGATTACAAGAACCATTCGGGCCATCAGAAGCTGCCCCTAAACCCTAAACACTAAACCCTAAACCCGAACCCCCCCACCCCAAAGCATTGCCCTCCCAAGGTTCTCCCTTGTTTTGACGTACTTTGCCCCAAACAAGCTTACCCATCAAGCCTAAGCTCTAAGCCTAAACCCTAGAACCGCAGGTGCGTTTTCATGCAAGACACCGAGTTCTCGCAGTCATTTCGTATCGCCAGTTGGTCAGAATTATGGTTAGATTCTTCTTGTTTCATAGGACAGGTTTTAGGATTTACAGTTTAGGGTTGTGGATGGAGGATCCAAGTCCCTACGTGGTGCATGATATCCACCATCCGCCGTATCTGCCAAAAACCAATTCCCTATCAGCCCCCTCCAGAAGGTAGAGTCCTGAATGTGGCAAGGCCAGTACACTCACCCAAATAAATCTGGAACCCCATAGCCCCCATAAATGAGCAACAGTTTAGGAAGTCCAGTCCTGATCCCTCATCACGGGTGGAACTAGATGCTCCTTGTGATCCTCATCGAGTGCCAAAGAAATATAGTCCCCCGTAAGTAGTAGAATATGGGGTATATGGGGATCTTACTCTAATGTACCCAAAGCTATACTCTATCAACTTAGGGGGGACTATATCTCACTAGATAAGGAGGTCGTTGGGTTGCAGTAAATGAGGGAAAGCCTTGCTACCTAAATCTTCGACCATGACCTGCTGAGCATTTCCCAGGTTATTCAGGAGGTTTTGTGGGCATGTATTATGGGGGCATTGACATGGAATCCAAGAACGGAACCTACAGTTTTAGACTACCCTAAACCTTGGGTACTGCCCCCCCTCAGTAACAGTTGGATAATAATTACAATATGGTTGTATATAGCCCTTAATAGGATCTCTAATATAGACTGTTACTGGGTGGGCAGTACCCAACCTAAACCCTAAAGCCTGAGCTGCATAAGGTGCCCGGGGATCCCGTGAACTCCGGCCCAACAGAGGGCGACAAGTTGTGGCTGCCAGGAAGCTTGTTTAGGTTGGTAGGGTTTTGAGTTTAGGGTTTAGGGCTTAGGCAGGGTTTTTTAGGGTTCAGGGTTCAGGGCTTAGGGTTTAGGGTTGAGGAGATTGGTGTAGGATGCGCGCTCTTGGCTTGTTTAGCAGTTACCCAACACCCAACAATGAAGAAGACGTGATTTTTCAATATGTCGTTTCCTAAGGAATCAGTTTTTGGGGCTCAGCCCATAGACTAACCTAGCAGTCGCCAAGCCGGGTAATGCAGCTCATGTAAGGACAGGTTTTTGCAGCTATAATCTCAACTCCTTAAAACGGGTTATTTAGGGGACTACTATAGGGCTTACAAAGGGGGATATTAGGAGTTTAGACTATAGCTCATCATAAAGAAGGTTGATTTAAGGGATTATATAGGGGACTACTATAGGGGTTATTCAGGAGAATACTAGGAGTTTAGACTATAACCCCTATAATCCCCAATATTATCTTAGTTTCCATTTCATTTTCCACACTATAGGGGCTACTATGGCTCATGTAAGGACAGGTCTTTTCAGAGGCCAGCAATGCACGGGACCAGACTCTGAAAGGTCGCGAGGCCGGGATGCACAAAAATCTCTGAGCTCTGAGTTTTTTTTTTGGCGGGGGGGGTTTAGGGGGTTTCATTAAGGTTAAGGGTTTAAGGGGTTTAGGGTCTAGGGTTAAGGGGTTTAGGGGATGAAAGGTTTGGGGATTGAGGGTTTGGGGTTGACTCAGCTTTTCGCGCAGACGGAAAATGCTCCCACCAGAAAACAAACCTCGGACATGGGCCTAATAGTCAAGATGCCACTTTTGGGTGGCTATATGAGGCATGGTCTAAACTCCTAGTATCCCCCCTTAATAACCCTTATAATACTCCTTATATGATCCCCTATATAACCTGTTTTTAAGGAGTTTAGATTATAGCTCGGATGTGCAGATCAAGATCCCGAGAACTTAAGAAACCTATTCTGTGGAAGCCTTCAATGTTACAATTTTCTCTTCTAACCCTTACATAGCTATGCAAGAATATGCCCGAACCTTCTCTTGAAAACGAAGGCTCCTGCATTCAAACATGTTCAATGCCTGCAAACACCATAAATCTAATTTCCATTTCATGTTCCACGTGTGTTTCTATTTGACATTGAAAAAAGGTAAAGATGCTCCTGTAAACCCGAAGCCTAACCCCTAAACCCTAAACCCTAAACGCTGAACCCTAAACCCTAACCCAGCTAAACGTTAAACCCGGGGACCTTTGCGGCCGACCTTGTGCCAGATCTTGAAGGGCAAGGAGAAGCCTGCTCCTGCAGGCGTGTTGTGTTTGGGGTGAGTGAAGCAGGGTTTGGGGTGTGGGGCTTGGAGGTTCAAGGATTAAACTGAAAGGGGTTAGGGTAACTACGTTAAGGCTGACTATAGCGCAGATTGTAGGCTGCTAGAGTCTGGGCCAATCTAACCGGTTCAGGCTTTAGTTACATGAGCTAGAGTCTAAACTCCTGAAAGGCTGGTTCTATAGGGGTTATTAAGGGGGATATTACGTAGGGCTCATATGGGGACCGGACGAGTTATGAACCATCTTCCAGAATACGACTTCAGGTACGGGCTTTCAGGCTTTAGGGTTCTTCTTCCTTCTGAAGCATGCAACGCAACGTATCCTCATCCTTCAAGCCCAAACCATGCTCATGATGCTAATTCTGGGGGGCTGTGTGCTTGCGCCTGAACCCCTGTGTAAACCCCGAATCCTAAGCCTTACGCCCTGAACCCTAAACCCGCGTGGCTGCAACTATGCCCCTAAAAGGCATCCTTGCACGTCGAGTAAAGCGACTGGATGCGCGTGGCAGCTCTAAAAGCCCTAAACTCTAAAGGTTTAGAGTTTAGGGCTTAAATGCTGACCTGTGAAGTCAGGATTTCTCAACATAAGGGCACCCTGAGGTTATATGTACGGATGTAGGGTTGATGGAGGACATCTTGCACCGCCTAGGGTCCGGAACCATTTATGTAATTCCTGGGAGCATGGGACCCATCTTCAGTGGTGGGGATTGAGCCTTGCATGGCAAACAACAAGTAACCCTAAACGCTAAAAATGGGACTTAGGGTTTAGGGCTCTGCGTCTCATGGTATGAGGACGCCACAGGAAGGATGCCTTGAAATTTGACACCCAAAAGCTGCAAGAAGGAACCCTAAACCCTGAACCCGGAGCCCGAAAACTAGACCAGCCGTGTAGCGCCCCTGCAGGTTCATGCGAAGGCCAGTTAGATGTGGCTGTGGACGGCGCGGTTCAGTGTCTGGGTGCTGTTGAGGAAGTTAAGCTAAGTTACCATATTGATAAGGGAAGCATTTGACTGATTTTCCCTAGGCCCATATTATGGTAACTTTTTTTAGGTTTCTCCCTGAACCCTAACCGTATACAGCAACCCAGGTTTTCTCCGGACGTGTCCATAGAGGTCCACGACAGTGGGGACACCAAGTTCTCCATTGCAGGCACATTTTTCGCATCCCTGGAGCCACCCAAAAAGCAGAAGCCAATAGTTCTACATCTGGGAAGCCTTAAACCTAGAAGGGTCTAAGGGTTAAGGATTTGGGGTGTAGGGGTTAAAGATGTAGGATTTAGGTCCTACGGTTGGGGATCTTAAATTATGGATTCCGAAATCTGGAATCTCTGGTCCAAAGCTAGATCCTAAAACCTGAGCCCCTAATCCCTAAACCCCTAAACCCAAAACCCTAAACCCTAATCCCCTGTGTAAACCCCTGGCCAGAAGCTGAAAGCTGATCAAAGCTGGTTATAAACAGTCTCTGAGCTTCACTGCGTTTCGGGTTCTTTGTGAGTTTATTGGGGTGAAAGAGGCGTATATGGGAGTATATAGGGACATGTCAGAACACCGGGGCCACTACCGGGTAGGTTTGAAAATGATTTCAAAGTTTTAGTATTCTAAATGAGTCACTATATAATCTCTCTAAAGCCATGAACATTGAATTGTTACAGAGCCCCCAAACTTACCTAGAATAGTGGAGAACCAAGTGGTAACCGCCTTTCGAGACCCTCAGCTTCAAGCCACGGATGGAGGAACTCTTGCACCACCCCGCATACCAAACGCCCTGCATGAGGGTTTCCCAAAACTAATTTTAGGGGCACTTTTTGGCACCTAGGAGTTATATGAATATAGGGTTTAGGGTCCAGGGATTGGGGTTTAGGGATTAGGAATTTCCAAATCTGAAGGAGAACCATTGTGGGGAACCCCTATTCAGGATTATAGTTTTTTTGGGTCTTTATCGGGGTCCCCCTATTTTGGCAAATTGCCAAGTCTTTTCCCAGGTGGTGCAAGCTTTTTTCCATGAGCGCCCAAGCCTTAAACCCTAAACCCTAAACCCAGAACTCTACACCCTAAACTCTAAGCCCATTCAGTACTAATATGACAGGCCTGGTGCGTGCATCGATCGATACTCTGGTCAAGGCCGAGGGGAGCTGCAAGTACAAAGCCATGAGACTAGGTTGTCCTTAAGGGTGTAAGATTCAGGGTTTAGGGTTTAGGGTTTAGGCCTTGATAAAGGGGGAAGATAGGGATAATGGAAAAGAAAATGGACACGACTATATTACAATCAAATATGTGGGGGTTAGTAGGGAATAGGGGAAGATTGTCTATAGGGCTTAGACTTCAGGGTTTCGACTTGAGGGTTATCGGGTTTTAATGTTTTTGCTTTACCGGTGATAGCGGGTACATGGTAGAGGCTCATGCGTGAGGGTTGGCTGGCTTCTAGCATTGCCATCACACTATAGCAGATGGAGGTGATCTTGCACCACTTGAGCTAAAGTCTAAACTCCTGAAAGGGGGTTATAAAGGGGATTCTCTAGTGGACTATTATAGGGGTTATCAAGGGGGATGCTAGGAGTTTAGGCTATAGCTCACTTAGGGCCTCCGCAACATTGTACTTCCTAGGGTGCAGGGTACATTCGGCTGTGCAAGATGTCCTCCATCAATAGTAGGTCAGCAAAGTTTTTTGGTCCCCGCCCTCATAGTGGGGTTGTTAGATTTTAACAACAGCAGATTTTCCCGGCAGTGCCCAGCCGCAGAGTACCCCTGCAGTGTGCAAGCCTAGATTATCTCTGCAGTACCCAACCTCAAAACATCTTGTCTGGACCATCCCAAAATGCTCCAGAGATTCCTTCAATCTCTCGCTGCAGGCCCCACCTCGGGGTGTCTCTGGAGTGTCCAACGCTAGGGTGGAACTACGAAAAATCCAAGCCTTTCACACGCCACCCAACCACCCCAACGGTAGTGCTTGGAATGTACAGTTGTTATGTCTGCAGACTGGCGCAACGTTTTTGAGTTACATTGCTGACGCATGCTCAATGTTGTGCCTGGAAGTAGTGGATGATGCCAGCAAATCATGCAATGGTAAGGGCGGGGATGTTCCACGTAGATGATTTGCTTTAGCTGCGTAGCTAGGAAGGAAGGAATGGATCCTTACAGTAGTCCTTATACAACTCATATCAACCCATCATAGTAGTTTCCATTTTCTTTCCGTTCCTTCATTGCTAGCTAATGCAAATGCATTCAGTGCAACCATGCTGGTCCAGACAACCTTGTCCGCGCTGGCAGAGCATCTATTCCTCCAAGCCCCCATACGAGCCGAGGCCATTCCTCCTATGCCTCTACAGCATTTGAGTAGTATTCTCGGTAGGGATACTAGAGCCAATGATACAAGATCATAATTGCGCATGGTATTCAATCAGAAGAGCATCAGTTTTTTTTTAATGGTTCAGCCATCACCAAAGAGGCTCTCCGTCAGAATGTTCTCAATCATGACTCGTGCTGCGAAAAGTATTCCCAGAGGCGTCAGTTTGCTAACCGTTACAGTACGTTTGATACTTAAATTTGACATGACCCTGAGGACCTTGTACTTTGCGAATTTTACTTCTTATAGTATACTGAGGTTATGCAGGGTATTTTTTGGTACGAACAATTTCAAGTTCTGAACAGAAGCCAGACGTCTGATTCAGGGACTGCAAAAGAACCCTTGCTTTTCCTTTTACTTTCATTTGCTGTGGCGGCTTGGCTTCATCTCTTAAGTGGATCATTGTTACTACAAGGTTCCTGAAAATAATTGTGAATTTCTGTTACCAACAATCCTAATATTTAGTTGAAATTATGATTTCTACTGGGGTTCCAAATCCCTTAGAGGTTATGGTTGTTATTCTTCTGTTGAAACGTTTCGTACGTTTCTACTGCTAGCGAGACGGCAACCCTAAACCCTAGTTCACCTGTTGGAGTTCATCAGCTTTGCATTTCTGGGCGTTCGGGTACCTGCGTACATCCTCCCCCACTGACCAGAAGACAACCCATGGTTTTAAGGTTTAGGGTTCAGGGTCGGGTATAAGGATTATAAGCCTATGATTTTAAATGCTACCCTCCCCATACCTTAACCCCTTAAACCCCAATAAGGAACCAAAGCCAAGGAGAGGACTACCCAAAAAGCCGCTGAAGAAGATCATCTGCGCGGGCAAGTTCTGCATTATCATCTTGTTCCTTGCTTTGGTTTTGGGTTTCGGGTTTAGGGCTTTGGTTTTGGGTTCAGGGTTGTTTCCCTTGTTGGAATAGTGGAGAATGGAATGGAGTAAAACATGAAACCCTAAACCCTAAACCCCAAAAAGGCCATGGAAACTCTTGTTTAGGATTTGGGATGATGGAGAACCAAACGGAAAACAACTTGGAGTCACGTCATGGAAGCAAGGTACATATGGGGGTTTCCCAAAATTAGGGGTACCTTTAAAGGGGGTTATAGGGGTTATATAGGGATATAGAGGGTTTAGGGTTTAGGGTTTGGGTTTCCCAAAATTAGGGGTACCATTTTTGGGGTCCCAATAAATAATAAGGAATATACGATTTTGGGCTCTATATTGGGGTGCCCCAGTTTGGGAAACTACCATATGTATACATGTAGATAAAGGTCTTCAGGGATCATAATGTAGGGACTCATGGAATTAGAATAGGGTTTGAAGGTATGTGGTCGATAGAGCCTAAGTGGTTCAAGATTTCCTTTATTTTATCCATTGCAGGCATGTAGAAAAACATGGAAGTCGCTAGATTTTTTAGGTTTAGGATTAGCCTTAGCGTCTTACGCATCTTGGGAACAGAAAAAAGAATACATAAACTAGTGCGTTTTTAAGGGCCTAGGATTTAGGTTGAGGCTTTAGGACTTAGGGAGGAGCAGGGCAGCGGAAGTTGCAGACCATTGGGGAAGTATGTAGGGGGCATTATCTCACGTGGGTTTAGTAGGGAATCACCGAATATGATAGATACGAGGTGTATAGGGATGATATATTTCCGCATCCTCTACCCTAAACCCTAAACCCTAAACCCTAAACCCCACCCCACGACATCCCAAACTTCCAGTTCAGCACCGGTAGGCTTCAGGGGGCTACAGCCCCAAAAGGGGAATTAACAGCCTAAACCCGAGACCCTGGAACCCTAAACCCTAAATCCCCTAAATTTGGGAAACCCCCATATAGAACTGGTGAGGCTCCAGATGGTTGCAGAGTTGAACCTCAAGGGTGTCCTCACTGGAACTGTAGAAGTTGGCACGGATGTAGACTATGAGATCAAGGGCACGGTGACTCTGAACAAGCATGGTGACGCCGATGTGAACCTGGGCTGCTGTTCAGGAGATTAAAGCCCCAACTTGGGCCCTCTAGCAACCAATGTAACCGCAGCTTTCATTAGATTTTCATTTTCTTATCCATCTGATTCTGCACTATGGTAGCTTAACCAAAACCCTACATTCTTCACAGCAACCTAGGAACTTCGAGAACCCTCATATCGTGCACAAGGCAGGGTTTAGGGTTTAGGGTGTATTACTTGGGGACTGGGAGTGGATTCCTGTAGTAATCATCCTAAACCCTAAACCCTAAACCCTAAACCCTAAACCCTAAAACCCTAAACCCTAAACCCTTAACCTTCTAGAATGGTCCCTGCAAAGGTTGCTGTAGCCCAGCCCCCCCAATTTCCAATTAATTTAGGATTCAGGATCAGAGCTTGCTAGTGATGTCCTGGGAGAAGATGGGTACATGATGTGAGAATTTTGTTCTTGCTTTGTTTTGTCAATTTGGTGTCTCCTTTTGTTTCTCTCAATTGGTCATAGTCGTGAATGACCCAAGGAATATCTTAGCTGGAAGTTCTGGAATCTTAGACTCGCTGACATGCTCTGAGCGCATTCCAGCTACCCAGAGCTCGAGCACCTTCAGGGTTTAGGGGCATAGGGTTTAGGGTTTGTTCTCCCCAAAACTAGCACGGAATCCCACAAAACCCCTGTTGCAAGGGACTGTACTCTGTGTGGGGGGGAGTCCGTATTTTATTGGGGGACGGTAAGAACAGCCTAAACCCGAAGTCAAGTGCACAGTTTTCAATAGAAATTGCTTCCACCCTGCACCCTAACCCTGCAACCCTGTAACCCTGCAACCCTGTAACCCTGCAACCCTGTAACCCTAAACCCTAAACCCTAAGCCCTCTGTTAGAGGGGGAGCCAGGGCCTCCTTTCAGAGATTCTTCGGATAATTGGGGGGATAACTGGCCAAAAATATCGGAATATATAGGAATATGTCGGTATATACAGGGATATTATAGGGATATCTAGGAATCTAGGGATATTTTTAGGGATACATCGGGAGAGGGAGATATAGATATTTTGAAGATGTTTTCTTTTTTTGTTTTCTGTGTCGTTTCTCCGCCTTGGAATCCTTGAGGGAGCCGTGCGTTATTTTGGCTTATGCCACACATCCTTAGGTTGCCTCAGAACCGTTCCGTGTTGAGAAGTCCACTTGATAACGCTGAAGTCTAGGTTTTTTCAGGTTCTTCGTAGGGATTTACTACACCCCGCAAAAAACTAAGATGGAAACTCATAGAGGCCCCTTTTCAAAGGACAGTCGTCCTTTGGGGCCCCTTCTGGCTGTAGGTGGGGTAACTGAAGCACAGCAGGCAGCAGCACGGGAAATTCAGGTGGGTTTTAACATGTATCTTCTAGCCTTGCGTTCGTCTGTGTCAGTTTGCACTAGGAGAACACAAAAAACTAGAGCCTTCTAACGGGGACGAGTCGGCCTGTCCTGATGAAGCGTTATGCGGACCCTATAGGCAGGGTCAAAGGCTTCATGATGATGTGGTTCATATGAGCCACAGTCTAAACTCCCAGTATCCCCCGTAGTAATCCACATAATAGTAATCCATAGAATAGTAATCCATATAATAGTCCCCTATATGGTCCCTGTAACCCTCTCTAAGGAGTTTAGATTATACAGGTTTCATATGAGTCCAGGCTTCTCAAAAAGAATCATTTCTGATGGAAGAGATGCTGTTTAGAGTTTGGGGTTTAGGGTAGGTCGGCCAATGGTCGGCCTACTTGTTTCCATACAGACAGACTGGAGACATGTGAGTAGTATGAAGCCTCAATGATACTAACGCGCTTTAGGGTTTAGGGTTTAGGGTTTTTAATACCTGCAATTCTACGCAGGTGGTGGCAAACCTCGAGTCTATTTGTCGTAGTGTCTGGTTTCCATACTCAGAGGCTTTGGTCTGTGGACGAGGGAGTTTAGGGTGTAAGGGGAGCTTGGTACGTCAGCCATGTGAAGGTGCACCCTTCTTGGGGATGCGGGGCTTTGCTGGAGATGTTGAAGTTTGAGCTAGCCTCTGGAATTTATGTGTTACTGCCGTAACGTGCAGGGTTTAGGGTTACCAGTGTAGGGTTTAGGTCCATGTTCAATGTAGTATCATCCATACTCCTAGGGCAGTCCTACTAATCGCTTTCATCAAAAACGAACTTCTTGCCACAACGCGAGCAACGAACATCCTCCTTATTTGAGCTGTAGCCTAAAGTCTTTAAAGGGGGTAACATAGGGGACTATGTAGTGGACTACTATTGCTAGGAGCTCAGTTCAGACTACAGCTCATTTAGTGCCGCGCCATGAAAAGAAGCGAGTCCTTAGAGCTGTCCCTGCATACTACTTTCATGACCTTTACAGAACCACCTACAAAACCGAAAGCCTTCAATCTACATCCTAACCCCTAAGCCCTAAATCCAAAGGCCTAAATAGCCCTGAACCCTTGCGCAGAACGGCTTCCAAATCGGTGCCAGCGCGATGGCCTCCTTGCGTGTGAGCGCTGGCCCGGTGCTCACGGTTCTTGGCCTGATTGCTAAGGTTCAGGGTTCAGGGCTTCGGTCTTGGGGCCTAATTAATAAGAGTTGCAGCAAAAGCACGAATAATAATAATCATCTTAAGAATAGCGATGGTAATAACACTAACAACTGACCAGCGATAATATGGATAATGCAAATGATACGAATGTTTAGGGTCTACGGACTTAGGATGGGGTTCAGGGCCCGGAGATTTGGACTTTAGAGTTTGGGGTTTCGGGGCTCAAGGTCCGGAGTTCAGAATCACAGGATTAGGGTCTAGAGTTTGGGGTTCAGAGGGTGTAGGGGTGTAGAGTTTAGGGTTCAGAGGGTGTAGGGGTTCAGGGTTTAGGATTTCCTAAACCTAAAACCCTAGAGCTTTGGGTTGTGGGTTGAGGATAGAGACTTCTGAGTTGAGGGTTCAGGGTTTGGGGTTCAGGGTTTGGGGTTCAGTTTTTAGGGTTTGGGGTTTAGGAGTCAGGGTTTAGGGTTTAGGGTTTGCCTTCTGTTTGCCACCGAACCTTTCCAGCTGAATTTCATGTCGCCCCGTAAAGGGACGCTTAAAGATTTCTGTCCTTTTAGTGGAAGGGTTTCTGGGGTTCCATGTTGGTTCAGGGGAGCAAAGGGTTTCAAGAGTTGAGCGGCTTTAGGGTGTGTTGCGGGGAGGCGTAATGGGATTTAGGGTTTAGGGTTTAGGGTGATAGAATCCTGATCGTTCACCGTTCTGGTTGGGTTCTCGGGGTACTTGGAGGTCTACATGTCTGTGTGCCACGGACGGGACGTTTTGCTGGGGCACTGCAAGCATCCTTATTCTTCGTCCCTAAATGCTGGCTTCGGAAGAACGTGATGAAGTCAGGATGTCTAGGCCAGCAGTCGCAGATAAGCGACTGCAACAATGAGCTTGGGCTTGGGGTTTCCGCTTCTTGAAGTGCCAAGCCCCATTTTAGCCCATTGTACAGATACCTTGCATGGGTATTCTTTACCACCAGGGCTATTGTGTACATCCCAGGAACATAGTAGCTGCTACCTAGACGATATGAGTTATTCTCAAAACTATGGGCCCCTCATGGCTATAGACGAATTTACAGCACCTGATATATAGGGGTACCAAAATGGGACCCTAATTTTGGGAACTACCCATGTATCAAGCTACCAAAAATTTGCGAAGCCACCACATAGACCTCGCATGCCTTTAACTAGCCCTTCCCAAACATGGAGCCTGCAAGGCCCCTTGAAACAACACCAACCTATAGGATTCTCAACGTGGGGGTGTACCTTTTTACCCTAAGCCCTAAACCCCTAAATACCTTTTTGGAGGTCCCGGGAATGAGAACTGCAGTCTTCTACAGGTGCACGAACCTTCCGTTTGGAGCTGCCAGCATGATATTGCAGCACTAGATCCAAGCGCTGACATTTCCAGAAACCCTGACATGTTCCTTGTACTTCATGTAGGGGCCTCTTTGATTGGACAAAGTAGGAAGAATCCTGGCAACTGCAGTATGCAGCGTGCGATGCGTAGCAGCTTGCTCAATGCGATGACACAGAGAGCCCTTCCAGCGAGTCTTTCTCCAGACCAGAGCCTCACGACGAGAGCCTTCCCTAGCAAGACCCTCTCCTGATCAGAGGACCTAGTACGTGCTTATCATTATCAGTGTAATTATAACACCATTTATGGAGATGGTTCTTGATAAGGATCGTTAAGGGGGCTAAATGCCAGGTTATAAGCTACATGTTCGTAGGTACGAAGTCCCACGAGCCCCAAAGGTAGGACCCTCTCTCGAAACCCCTAAGCCCTAAGCCCTACACCCCAACACCTTCCAACCCTACCCAAAAATCTACGTAAGCCCTAAACTCTAAACCCTAAACCCTTAAACCTTAAATCCCGAACCCTATACCCTAAAACCATGTAGAGGTCAAATGGCGGCTACAACCCCAAACCCCAAACCCCCGAACCCTACACCCCAGAATCCAAAAACTCCAAGCGTTGAACCTTGAGCCCCAAAAACTCCAAACCCTGAAACCCTAAACTGTAAAAACCCTAACTAAACTCTGAAAACCCTAAACCCTAAAAACCCTAAACCCTAAACCTTAAAAAAGCGGTCCAAGGTGTGGCCTGTGCCAGGTGCGGGTTTCTCAAAACACAGGGTCGGTGTTTAGGGGGTTGAGGGTTTAGGGGGCTTAGGGGGCTTAGGGGGTTTAGAGGGTTTAGGGGGCTTAGGGGGTTTAGTGGCAATTAGGGTTTTGGGTTTTGGTTTATGAGGGAACCAAGGGACGGAATAGAAGGTTTAGGTATTGATTGTCTGAACACAACCTTTTCCGTTTGGGGTGGCTTAAAGTTTTAGGTTTAAGGTTCAGGGTTGTGGATCTCTTTCCACAGTTTCGTTGCATTTGTATAGTCCCTGGGGTCCTGTAAAGGGTTTAGGGTTTAGGTTTAGGATTTAGGGTTTAGGGTCCCAACATCTTCAATCCTTGTGCTCGAACACCCCTACGCCCCTACATCCAAGCTCTGAACCCCAAAGCTCAAAGCCTAAACCCAAAGGCTTTTGCCTTTCCATTTTGATTGTCCCATATCGTAACCCTTTACTTCAAGCACCACAGATCCCCTTCAAAGGGCCTCAGGGTCATCTAGGCGTCTTTAAACGGACCTAAAGCCCTAAACCCCAGAACCTAAGCCCAAAACCCTAAGCCCTAGACCTTAAATCCTGAACCCTAAACCCCAACCAGAGAACGAGTGTCCCCAAAGTGTTTGGAGCAGGAAAACTAGTCATCCAACATCATTTCATCTGTTAATTTCTCCTTGTATACATGCACCCATCCATCACTCAATCCATCCTTTTTTTGTGAGCATTCTAATATATTTCCCTAGCAAAAAAAATGTCAGCTAGTAAGAGCGAACCTCACAAAAACCGTACGAAAGCCACATTTCATGCCATCAACCTCACATCCCATCCGATACCTCACGAAAACCGTGCAACAATCTCATCACATCCTCCCATTCACATCATGTCTTAGGTCAATCCCCCTGTAGTAGTGGCTCCTTAATCTGAACTTAAGAGGGCCATAACATACCCAAAATTTTCCTTTGTGGAAATCATTACTGGGTGGGGGATTGACCCAAATCATGTCATCACTCAAACACCAAGCTATCCTTCGGATGTGCACCTCAGCGGAAAAATCCTCTGCAATGTTTTCACAGTACGAAAAGGGTTTCGGTTCAGGAATCTATAATGAGTTATTAATAAAGAAAGGGAGACCTTATTATTCATTATATGCTGTATGATGGTAACTTACTTGAAGTTCTTTAACAGCAACCTTAAACCCTAAGCCCGAAACCTTTTTATCTTCCACTATCCCGATATAACCCCTAACTTAAGTGCCTTGAAAGCAGCCCCGAAAACCTGCCAGGCATTCCTATCACGGTGAAGCCAATGGCCCACGCTGAGGCGAAGGCTCAGGGCACCCTGCGCCTCGAGGTTTTTGAGAAGTATTTCTGGGTTGCTGTTAAGGAATTTAAACTAAGCTACTATAATATCGGTATATACATACATATATGTATATATGCATACGTATAAAGTAAATAATGGGTTTCTTTATTCGAGCAATTTTAATCAAGTTTCCCAACAGCAACGCAGAATTTTGGAGCGGCTTATTCAATACGTGGTCCTGTTAAAGGGGTTGTAGGGGTTATGGAGTTATCGTTAGGGATCCTTTACTTTTTTGGGTATGGGATTCCATATACTTATGTAAAAAGGATCCGTTGTTTCCTCTTGGGATAATGTGGGCTAAGTTGTGTAGGATTCTATTTACAGATATATTGTTTGGGGTTTAATTAATTGTGTGGGGGGTTCCCTATAATCAGGATTACAATGCAATAATGGTCTATCTTGGGGCTCCCTGTTTGTGGAAGTCCCCAGTTCCAAAGTATTTCGGGTTGCGGCTTAAGATTTGGGGCTTTCTGATTTATGGTTCAAGTTTTTCATGGCTCTACTCAGTAGGGCACGAGGGAATGGATCTAAAGAGTAATCCTTCCAACGAATCCCGAACATGAATCTAATCCATTCCCGCATTCGCTACTCCTTACCTTTGGTTAGCTGGGAATGAAGGAGTGGAAAACAAAATGAAAATTGCTTAAAGGTGTTATATAGGGACTACTATCAGGATCCTTTCCTTCATTCCAGCTAACCGAAGGTAAGACTCAGCACGAGGGATGTAATCTGTAAACAAAAGTCTAGAATCCTCCTACACGCCTCTCAGCTCCCTTGGGTCCTCAGTATGGAATCCTGTATTATATCCGTCCTAACTTCCCCTCCCCAAAACATGCTCCAAATAAGATCAGGCTGATTCTGAAAAGTCGTAAAAAAATGGGCGTATGCAGTACCAGATCCCATAATCCTAGGTGTACTGGAACTACGATTGTGGTTCTAGATTCCGTGTACTTCATGGTTCAGGGCACCTCAAATAGACCTCAAAAGTGATATGTGGTAATTATTTAGGCCCCGCAGGAGGTCTGTAGTACCGGATCCCACAGCCCTAGGTGTACACATTTTGAGACATTTTCATGTATCGGAATAATGTTTCGCGCGTCGTAGGAGCTACACACATGGCCACTTCAGAAGCGCCCTCGTGCAGGACTGTGGGTTCGTTTGGTTTTTAATTGAATTTGTGTCACAAAAGGAGGTGTAAGGGCAGGCCTAACAAGGGCCGTCGCATCCTAAACCTTTCGCCAATCCAGCCTTGACGGTATATGCTAATGGTTAGCCGTAGATTCCATGTTTGCCCATCTCGGAGACCCGTAATCCCAGCCCTCAAATCTTGCAGAACTCCCATACCCGCAATAAAGAATCCCACTGCACAAAAGTTGCACTGTATCGGGGAGATCGATTGTTAGGTGGCGGGAGGTTTTACTGTTTAGCGAGGCGATTACATTCGGTCATTTTATGAACAGTCTTGTTGAGGGTTGGCCTTAGAGTGAAGTAGTACCTCTGAAGTCATGTAATTTCGGTGTTGCTGGGTGGCGCCACCGGAGGGGGGCGGGGGGAAGAGGCCAAGTTTGTTGGGGTCAGTGGGGGAGTACAGCGGTTTTAAAAGAGTTTGTGGAGGGCTTCTAGGGGTTTTGCAAGGAGTTTCTAGAGGGTGGGTTTCTAGGGGACTTCTGGGGGGAGGTTCGAAACTGGACCATGTGTTTCTGCATTTATTCAAGTGTATTTAGGCCCCTGAACCCTTAGCCCCAAAATCCTAAACTCTGCGGCTTTATAACTTTAAGCCCTCACTCTCGTTTTCTGGTCAGTTCGCTGTTCGCAGCCAGTTTAAACCCCCAAAAGCCTGAGCTCTGAACCCAAAACCCTACACCCTAAACCCAAGACCCTACACCCTAAACCCCACACCCCAAATCCTAAACCCTAAAAACCAGATCTGAGGCCCTGATCTTGCAGATTACTTGACTCCAAGGTCCCTCAAAGCAAGTTCGGGTAGAACCTCAATCCCCGTCTCCCAGAGCCGCCCACAAAGAGTGACGACCAAAATTTGATTGTGCAAGGTAAGTAGAACCTACTTGGGAAGTGTGCCTGGGTTTAGAGTTTAGGGATTGGGGTTTACGGTTAAGGGTTTAGGGGTTGGGGTTTAGGCCTCGGGGATTGTGATTAGGGTTTAGGGCTACTTGCAGGTTCATGGTAAGTATGGGCATTTCCCAGGATCCGGCGTCGAGGGACCCAGGTAATAACAGGGGATTATGAGCGGACAACGGTGGTTGTCATTTGGGATTCTATAGTTTTTTGAGAAGTACCTGTATACCCTACTTGGTAACCGCAAGTCTTAAACCCTAAATGACATCTTCCCAGACTGTTACAGAGGAAGATGCAGTCGATACCAAACATCGCGAGCTCTCCAACACGAGTGAGGCTGGGCGCTGGAGATCGCAGTGGGATTATATGGGGGTTATATAGGGATATATTGGAGTTATATAGGGATTATATTATATAGGGGTTATATAGGGGATTTATTGGGGTTTCAGACCTAGGGATTTAGCTGGGTGCTAGTGTTAAGGGCACTGAGAGTTTAGGGCAAAGGAAAGCATTCTAGGGCAGATTTGGTTTTCAGAAGGAATTTAAGGCCACGCCCAGTTGCTTGGGAGTGGGTTGGGGACAGGATCAGAGTGGGTTGGGGACAGGATCACCGTAGGGCCCTAAGCCCTAACCAGACAGCCTATTATTAAGATGATGCATATAGCTCCAGCCCTACCCCGCACCCCATACAGTAGAGATCCCTTTTAAAAGATGAGATCGTTTGGTGAGGGCTTCTTGGAGGGTTCTAGGTGAATCCGATCCCCATCAGAAGCTTTCCTGCATAGTGAGAAATCTTTTCCTTAAATGTATTATTCTTCGTGTAATTGTTCTGAACAGTTACTGCTAGGGGTTCAGGGGGAGGGGAAAGCCCTGAACCCTAAACCCGTTCCCCTCAATTTCGAGCCTGAAATCCTTCTTCACCTTTGAATCTTTGGCCTCCGGCAACAAATTTGAAGTCTCCAGAGCCCTAACCCCTAACACGATTTAGAGTTTAAGGCTTAGGTTTTAGAGGTAAACCCAGACTAACCCCTAAACCCTGCACCCTGAGCCCGAAGTCTTGAGCCCTAAATCATAGACCCCCCAGCCCCAAATCCTACTATCACTTCTACTACTATTAGTACTAGTACTCCTACTACTACTAGTACTACTACTAGTACTACCACTACCACTACCATTACTACTACTACTACTACTACTACTACTACGACTACTTTTAATCCCAAGCCCTGAGCCTCAAACCGAGGCCTAAGCCTTACGCCTTGACTTTCTTGTTTGGAGGTCATGGCCCGTGCAAAGACCATGCAAATGTGCGGAGCCGCGGCGCGGGTCTCAGAATCTTTTTTTCAATCGCAACTGGAACACGGTTAGGTTTTAGGGCTCTGGGTCGAGTGATTTAGGGATTCATTGGTTGAAGGTTAAGGGCCAGTTTAGGGGCTTTGGGAAGAGACTGTAGCTCATCATCTTCTACTGCAGCCCTTGTATGGTGATATTGTGGTAATCCTGCGCCACCGTGTATATTGTGCTGCATGAGTCAGGCTATACCCCCAACCCCCGAACCCCCGTGAATAGTCGGGACCCTTACCTCCTTCCAATTCTCAACTCTCATGATCTAGAGCCCACACCAACCAGGCTTGAACCGTACTTAAGGTTTTGGGCTCATCGTCCTTGATTCGTTTTCGAGGTCTCGACCAGCACGAGAAAATCCTTCTTCTTCAGACCGTTAGAGAACTGCACACATTGTTCGATTGTGTGTGCAGGTAGCCAAGTGGTAACCAGGTGATACGGATGGAAGAAATCTTACACCACCTAGGGTCCCTAAGACTCACTACGGTATTTCCTGGGAAGTATGGGACTTAGGGTCATGCAGGCTTTCATCCATCAACAGTAGCCTACAGGCCTGTATAACTGCTATTTGAGGTTTTTGCAGTATACTTGGTCGTTTTTGAGAAGAGCAGCCGCTGTTGTACTGAGAGAGACTTGACCGAGGTTGCAGTGAGAACTGACTGAACCTGAAATGCTCCAACGTGCTAGGGTTCAGGGTTTAGGGTTTAGGGTTTACTAGCTAGAGTATGGTGTAGCTTGGATACTTCCCCCCTTGCACTCCTGTTAGATAATGTTTCTAAACACTCAACCAGTGAATATCTGTCACCTAATGTTGGCCTCATTCACAATCCTCGGTGCAGTGCCCAAAGCTCACTTGGAGTTTATATTTGGTTTTTAGGGTGTAGGGTTTGGGGTTTAGGGTTTTAGGGTTTAGGGTTTTAGGGTTTAGGGTTTTAGGGCCTGGGATCTCTGCCAGGAGTTTGGGCTTTCATGCAAGTTTGGTTTGCTTCAATTGGCTTGTGCAGCCGTCTTCGGGTCTTTGGGTGGTGCAGGACTTCCAACAGCGGGGTAACTGGTGCTGGCCCCAATGGGTTTAGGGCTGGTGGTATAGGATTTAGAGTTTAGGGTTAAACATGTCCGTGAAAACATATGCATTTTGCCTGCTAGTGCAATTGTGTCGGTCATTCTGCGGCATTCTGCAAGTCTTGCTTGGTTTACATCTCTTGGGATGACCTGTCCTGAGCCCTTGAACCCTAAGCCCCTATACCCCAGAGCCCGACACCCTCAAATCCCTGAAGCCTAAAGCCCCCTATCCCTAAAGCGCTGAAGCCCTAAGCTCCTTTGCTGCTGCATCCCAGGGCTCAACTCTCTCCTATAACATCTTTTTAGGGGCCAGCTGGGGGGTGTTTAATATTCGTATGAAGGGAGTAGATTTCAGTCTGGTTCATTGCTTCGCATGCAAAAGGCCGACTTTGTGGGTCTATTTCTGGATTTGGCGTCAGGGATTCGGCTTTAGGGTTCAGGGTTTAGGATTAAGGTATCAGGGTTAAGGGTCAATGGATGAGTAATAATGATAGTAACAAAATTATATAACAGCGGTAAGAATACCAGTAATAGTCATGCCAACATTAGTTATTTTCTTCAAGCCCTGGCCCTGAAGCCCGCAGGCTGTCAGCGTGTATGCAGACGTTGATGTCACTGGCTTCGGCTTGCCGTTGCTCTTCAGGAAAGTCTTCAGCGCTCAAACACTTGTGGACGAGATTGGCAAGGCAAACTGGACCATTGCTGGAAACTACTGTATTCTAATAGGGTATATTATTAGGGTTATATTGTATGGGAACAATGGAAAATACAACGGAAAAAAACTATTGGGGTTTAGGGTTTAGGATGCCTGAGCTTTCGGCCCCAAAAGGATCGGATGCTTAGGGTTGAGGATGCCTTCATAGGGGCTTTTGGGGATAGGCTGCAGGTATTGGTGTCCTCTGTTTTAGGGAACAGTCTTTTTTTTAGCAGGCTCCTTCATGTAATAGACCCCAACACCAAAGTCCTAGTCCTCGCAGAAATGCCCTGGAGCTGAGGAACGCCTTGATCAGCATCATAGGATTTCGCAAGTCGGCATGCCCTTTCAAAGCCTCCCTGCTGCTTAGTGGAAGAAGGATTTGAAGTCTACGGAAGCTTCCATATAGTCCCACTACATGAATCCCTGTGTCGCATTCCTTCCCACAAATCATCAGGGAGAAGTTGGCTCGGAACTCGCCCTAAAACCCTGAAACCTAAACCCTAAACCCTCGAACCTGACTTCAGGCCGTCATGAAAGGTGCCGGGATGATGATCAAGATGATGAGCGGTCCACTCCAGTGTGTTCCTGGGGCCAGCCAGCTGACAGACAAGATCATGGAAGGCTGGTTGGGGATTTAACAGGGTTTAGGCTTTTAGGGTTTTAGGGGGTTCAGGGTTGTAGGTTTTAGGGTTTAGGGTTTAGGGGTTCAGGAAACTTGGTTTTTGGGGATCAGGGTTTAGAGTTTAGGATTTGTGGGGCATGGTTAATTTCGGGGTTCCCGCTTTAACACCCAACCCACCCCGCAGATATGGCCTCATGAGCTCGAAACCATACATGAGTCCTAGATGACCCTCGACGAGCCAAAACCTCAATGAGGGTAGTGATGACATGATATGTAGGGGCCCTTCCATGAGAAGCACGAAGACAACGGAGAGAGTTCCCGTGAGCACCTAATCTTTGTGTATAGGCCACAATGTTGACCAACACCACAGTCCTGGATTCCTTGTATAGTTCTCGTATGGGGTAGCTCACATAAACCTCAAAATCATATTCTTAAGTAGCCCCTGGGAAGATTGTAGGGACCTAAGCTCTAAACCCCAAACCCTGAACCCCAAACCCCAAACCCCAAACCCTAAACCCTAAACAACCTTACGTAGGCCCCTGTGTTACCTTAAGCCAAAACATGTGGTAGGTTTCCCAAAATTAGGGGACCTCAATATAGACCCCAAAATACTATAGTCCTTATTTTTGGGACCCCTAAAACGGTACCCCTAATTTTGGGAAACCCCCATGTAGACATCCTGCGAGGGGCGGCCGCCGCGGTTTCAGCCATCACGGGTGTGATTAACCAACTGGCGCTCAACTTCGACTGGCCGTCCCTGGAACAGACTTTAAGGGTTTAGGATTTAGGGATTGGGGTTGTGGATGTAGGGATTGGGGTTGTTTAAGGATTTAGGGTTAAGGATTTAGGGATTGGGGTTGTTGAAGGATTTAGGGTTTAGGATTTAGGGATTGGGCTTGTGGATGTAGGGATTGGGGTTGTTTAAGGATTTAGGGTTAAGGATTTAGGGATTGGGGTTGTTGAAGGATTTAGGGTTTAGGATTTAGGGATTGGGGTTGTTTAAGGATTTAGGATTTAGGATGTAGGGATTGGGGTTATTTAAGGATTGAGGATTTAGGATTTAGGGATCGGGCTTGTTTGAGGATTTAGGGTTTAGGATTTAGGGATTGGGCTTGTTCAAGGATTTAGGGTTTAGGAGTTAGGGATTCTTGTTGTTGAAGGATTTAGGGTTTAGGAGTTAGGGATTGGGGTTGTTGCAGGATTTAGGGTTAAGGATGTTGAAGGATTTAGGGTTTAGGATTTAGGGATCGGGGTTGTTTGAGGATTTAGGGTGTAGGATTTAGAGATTTGGGTTGTTTTAAGGATTGAGGGTTTAAGATTAAGTGCTTTGGGTTTAGGATTGCAGGCTTAGGCATATGAGCCATTGTCTAAACTCCTAGTATTCCCCTTTATAACCCTAATAGTAGTCCCCTATATGATCCCCTATATAACCCCCTTTAAGGAGTTTAGACTGTAGCTCATATGGTGAGCAAATTTGGGACTGGAGGCTTCCTTAGCTACGATGTTGATGCTTCGTCACGTTCTGGTTCCCCCACTGGGAAGGAAGGATTGGGGTTATATAGGGATAATGGAAAAGAACATGGAAACTACTATGGGGTTTAGGGTTTAGGGGTTACCTTTGGTTAGCCGGGAAGGAAGGATTGAAAAAGAAAATGGAAACGACTATAATGGGGTATATAGGGACTACTATGAGGATCCATTTCTTCATTCCTAGCTAACCAAAGGTAAGCTTGTTCCAACATCGGCATTTAAGTTGTAAATGCAAATGCTGGCGCACCTGCCTCTCGACCGCGCCAGTTCGGGACCATGCTCTGGGAGCTTGCTGTAATAACCCCACAACTATTATAGGGGCCTAAATAACTACCAAAATTATGGTTCCATATTCCTTGTATAATTACAGTATATGGTGCCTCAAATTGACCTCAAAATGATATGGGTAATTCTTCAGGCCCCTATATTCACCCCACAACTACAATATTTCTCATGGTAATCAAAATCATCCGCAGAGCAAGCCCGGTAGTACTCCTGATTATTGCAATCCCCATAACAACCCCCTATTATAGTATCGCATAGTTTAGCGTTGGGTCTCGGTGAACGCTTCGGTCCGGCCGCAAAATCGCGGCTGCCGCGTGAAATGTGGTAGTTGCTCGGGAGCTGGAGCTGGACGGTTGGGCTTTAGGGCAGGGTTTTTTGCTCCAGACTGGTGCTTTTACACGCCAATTCGAGGGACACCCTCAGAATAGTCGACCTCCAAGCTGGGGGGGCGTCTAGCCACTGGAATGTGCAGGAGCAGGCTGCTGGGGGCTCCTTTGCTCCTCCTTAGGTGCCGTAGTTGAGCCCGTCCAGCAGCTTGAACTTGCAGGAGTGGCATGCCTCTGAAAAAGGGTGTGTTAACCGGTGACACCATGGCATCCTTGCACTGTGTCTCGTTTCAGTGCCGGGGAGTCCAGCCTTTCTCCGCCTTAGGCGGCGCTGCATGCTGGGCACTCGCAGCACAGGATTCTGCACAACGACGCGCTGTTGCGCTACTGGGGGCGCCTAGCTTCCTCTTGTGAGGCCCAGGCTGCCGTCCGACTGCATCATCATCATCATCATCATCATCATCATCACCAAAACGGTACCAGACCCTGGTGCATTGCTGGCAATTCGGCAGGTCCAGCAAGCTGTTGTAACACTTGATGCGCAGCTGGCATGCAAAGCTTATGCCTCGGGACAATTAAGTCCCTCGCCCCGACCCTGAACCCGAAACCCTGAACCGCGTATTACAGGGGTCACAACTCATCCTCGAACAGAGGGCCTTGCCTAGCCTTTAGCCTGTGCAGCTTCTGACAACCCAAGCGAATGTGACCCACAGCATCAAGCTGTACAGCGATGCAGGTAACACTCTTGCGTTTAATGATGTTTAACGCAGGAACTTCGGCTTCGAGGCCTCAAAAGCTAAGTGACGAAAAAAGCTCTAAAGCCATGAGTCGGCGAAGATATAGACTTAGGTCCATTGTGCTTATGGCGCCGAAAAAGCTCTACTGCAAGGAGGCGGGAATTGGTGGGGGTTAAGGGCTTAGGGTCGAGGGTATAGGCCTAACATGTAACCCAGAGCCCTCAACCCCTAACCCTAAACCTGAAACCTGAGGCTTCAGTCCGGATCCCCACATCCCATATACTCGACCCCAAATTGGAGTTTCCCCCTAAATAGGGGAACCCAATATAGACCCCTTTGGGGTTTTGCGGTTCAGGGGGCCCCCCAAAAGGTACCCTGAGATCTGGGAAACCCCCAAATGTGTAATTTGTAGACAGAGTATTCTAGGCCCAACATGCAGTAAGATGATAATCTTTTTGTTGCAGAATTTATGACTGCAAATTTCCTATTGGGTTCAACCACCCAGCAAAACCATTGTTCTTCCATCGATACGTTCCACTTGGAATGCTAGACCTTACACAATGAACCCTGACCCCTGAACCCTACGCACTAAACCTTACGCACTGAACCCTGAAACCCCAAATCTTACACCCTACTACCAGTGGAAGTATGCAGGCATTAAAGATCGCTTGGATCAAAAAAACCCACACCATAAACAAAAAGGTCTACACGACCCCGGGCTTTGACCAAGCGCCGTGCGCTGAAGAGACTGCCTTGCACATGGATATGGCCCATATCCTACACGAATTCTTAAAGGGGTTACAGAAGGGGTTATGTATGGGACTACTATAGGGGTTATAAGGGGGGATACTGGGAGTTTAGATTAACTATGGCTCACAGGGTGTGTGTTTGGAAGGGCATTGTGCTTCGACTCGAGTTAGTAATTATATTTATGACCTACCACTTCAAATAGTGTATTTCGAGGTTTTACTGTGCTGGTTCAGAGTTTAGGCTTTCCGTTTTCAATGCTCAGGCTTCATCATGTGAGCTATAGTCTAAACTCCTTCAAGGGGTTACATAAGGGATTGTATGGGAGACTAATATAGGAGTTATTAAGGGGGATGCTAGGAGTTTGGACTATAGCTGCACTATAGCTCATGTATGGTCTTGAGACCAGGGGGCAGGGTGTTAGGGCTTTGGGTTTAGAAGTTCAGGGGTTTGAGTCGTGGACTTGGGGTTTTGCGATCTAGAGCCCCGAGCTAGCCAAGGGTCCAGGCTCTAGCGTTTGTGCTTCTTCCGAAGCCCTAAAGCCTAAACCCTAAATCCTAAACCCTGAATCCTAAATCCTAAACCCTCAACCCCAAAATTCTAAACCCTAAACCCTAAACCCTAAATCCTAAACTGTTTAGCCTAAACCTTAAACCCTCAATCCTAAAGCCTAAACCCTAAAACCCAGGTCTGGGCTTGGGGGCTTCGGGGCTCAGGGCTTCAGCTTAGGTTTCAGTTATCAGGTCACAAGGCTGAGGGTCTAGGGTTTAGGGTCTAGGGTCTAGGGTTTAGGGTTTAAATTCCTTAAAGGGGGGTTGGGGATTATATAGGGGAGTTTTTAGGGGACTACTTTGGGGGTTATGAAGGTGGAGACTAGGAGTTTAGACTATGGTTCATATACATCATCTCCTCGGCATATTCTGTGCATGAATTTTGGGGGGAAAAAAAACTGAACCGAGCGTGCAGTACTTGGAGGGTCTTTGGTACTTAGTAAGTAGGTTAGTATCTTCGATACTTGGGGTTACTACATGGCCTTTAGGGGTTATTGATCTGCTTAATAAGTCCCCATGACCCTCCAAGTATGGGCTTTTGACAGACGCGGGTTGCCTTAGGGGCCTATTTGGAGGTCCAAGTTCAGCATAATCGTTTTAGTTCTCTCTACTCAAAGGCCTATCATAAGCACCCCAAGTACGATTGCCCGAGAGACGATATCTTGATTCGTGCAGCTGCAAAGTAGCTTGAAAGCAATCACTTCCCCCTCATCATAGCCCACCGCCACCCCCCCCAAAATAGAATCCCCCTTCATACATGAAGGTACAATAGTCCTGGACCTAGCAGGGATCTAGGAATTATGAAGGGTTTCCAGTGTTTGTCCTGAAGACCATGTGGGAGTGAGACAAGAAACCCTGAATCCTTGTTTTCAGGTTTGGGCTTAGAGTTCAGGGTATATGTTGGCAACTTGAACAACCTCATCAGAAAAATGGTGGCTTCTGAGGAATGTCTCAGGGTTTGGAAGTATTGTAAAATTAAACTGTAAACCCTGTACTTTGAGCAGGTATATGTAAGCTGGCACGGTTGATATTTGATGTTACGTCGATTTGGCCTCCAGTGCGCCATCCCTTTTGACTGTGGGGCTGTGTCGGCTTCAAGCCCATCAATAGTGTAGGACTTCGCTGGGGTTGAGGAGGGGTTTAGGGAGCCCAGTAGGGAGGTGGTGAGAGCGCCACCATCATACGAATTTGGTTGTGTATCATGATTTTTGGCAGAGGTTGAAGAACGCCATGCCCCAAACTCTAAGCCCAGAAACTTACAAGACATTTGGGGGTTTCCCAAAATTAGGGGTACCTTTTTGGGGGTCCCTATAATAAGGACTATAGTATATTGGGGTCTATATTGGGGTCCCCCTTATTTTGGGAAACTACCATTTAAGGAGTTGGGATGCAAGCATGCCGGGCGTGAACCTTCTCGCGGGTATGATGATGGGAATGAGCTGGCGCCGCCCGAGAATCTTGGTTTAAGCAGCTTTCTGGCTTTCTGTGCAACTCGAAGGTGACTTTGAACAAATACCTCGCAAAAATGGGATGCAATCTCAGAGATCAGGAGGATGCAGCAGGAATACATTATACTGCAATTTCAGGAAGGTTTCTATTCTACCCCCGAATATGTTGAAGTTTGCAGACGCACAGTTGGAAGCAGCTTCGTTCAAAGAGCGACCCGGACAAACTACTCTTACTGGTTGGTAGTAGGGAATAAGGACATATATTATATACGGATTGTACAGGGGTTATATTCCCTTCTTTCCTATAAAGAACCATTAAGTACATAAAACCCATCCAAGGATGCCAGTACTCCTTCAAGCAAGAAAGTTGTTTACATGATCCATAACCTAAACTCCTTAAAGGTGTTTATATAGAGGGTTTAGAGTTTAGGGGATTATGTCCTTAAAGGGGGTATATTAGGGACCACTATTGGGGTTATTAAAGGGCCAACTCCTGAAATCCGATTTCGGAATATTGATCCCCTGAAACTTAGATCCTAAGCACCAAGCCTTGAAGCCTAAATCCTAAACCCTGAACCCTAAACCCAAACCCTAAACCCTGAACCCTAAACCCTAAAACCTAAATCCTGAACCTTAAACCCTAAACCCTAAGCCCTAAACCCTAAACCCTGAACCCTGAACCGGCAACTGTCAAGAAAGGCAGATCCAAAACCATGATCACGCCACGGCTGCTGCAGGGGCCTGTCCAGTTCCTATGTTGATCTTAGGTTTAGGGTTTAGGGTTGAGGATTCAGGGTTTAGGGTTTGGGGTTTGAGGTTTGGGGTTTACGGTTTGGGGTTTAGGGTTCAGGGTCTAGGGTTTCGGGTTCAGCACTACTTGTCACCCTCAACCCTACAGTGCATGGAGGAAATCTTGCACCGCGTAGGAGCCGAAGAGTGCAGATCTCTTGACTTTGTAAGTATGATTAGTAGCAGGGTTGATGGGGGTTGTAGTGGGTATTATCAGGGATCATAAATAGACGTACTTGGTCAAAAGATCATTCAAGTAATACCCTAAACCCTAAACCCTAAACCAGGGTATAGAAGGTGATGTAAGATTTCCTCCTGTGAGACGGCAGTTCGCTGTAGGGATATTGCGTTTAGAGTTTAGGGCTTAGGATATTGGGTTTAGGGTTTAGGGTTTTAGGGTTTAGGGTTTAGGGTTTAGCCTTATACATCCCAAAGGTCACCTTGTGTTTGCTGTTGGGCTCCCTGGGGAACTTAAGACCCAACTCAACCCACAACCCTCAACCCTGAAACCCCGAAACCCTAAACGCTTAATCCGAAACCTCTACACTGTACTTGTATTTTTGTCTAGTTGAAAACTATTTGGGTAATGTAGGGGTTTATGAGGATATAGATAAGGATTCATACAGTTGATGGAAGAAACCTTGCACCACCCTAACTCCTTCAAGTCCCGCAAAATACGGTAGTTAAGGGGCTCTATGTGGTGCAAGATTTGCTCCATCAACAGTATGTTAATGGTTCCGGGTTTTCAAGGTACGGGGTTTGGGACTAGTTTAGGGTTCAGGGGACGACCAAAATTCAGCATATTACTTAGTGGCGCAAGCTACATGGCTGTTGTTCACAGGCCCAAGCCCTAAACCTTCAACCCCAAACTCTAACCAGAGTTTGGTCTAGGGACTGAAGCCAGGCGCTTCCTGTCGGCTGCCCAGTCGTTTTCAGAAGCTTGAACATGAAACTCAAAACCTCAATGGATGAAGGAGCACATGGAGTTTACCAAAATTTGGGGTACCATTTTGGGGGATCTCCATAATAAGGCTTATACTATTCTGGGGTCTCATCATGGGTTTCCTCCCTATTTCAAGAACCTACCACAGTGCAAACCAGTGCGGACAAGGCTTCGAGTCACAGCAGGGCCGGGGCAAAAAGCTTGAATTCTAGGGTTTAGGGTTTGAGGGGTTTAGGGGTTTGGGTTTGGGGTTTAGGGTTTTGGGTTTAGGGTATACCCTTGAATCTGAAATCTGAACTTTCCTCGCCTTAAACCCTAATTGAAGCCAATAAGTTTGTTTGTGTTTTAGACTCAAGCCCAAACCCTTCGAACTAAAACTCCAGACCCCAAACCCTACTTAGAAAGTAAGTAAGTTAATAACCCGTATAAGCCATATAGTAGCCCCAATTATCCTGATTATGAACCTACTTTCTAAGCCTCGATGATCCTCCAAGTAAACCCTTTACCCCGACGCCGTGCCTGCTCTAGACCCTAAACCCTAAACCCTAAACCCGGACCCTAGACCCTAAACCCTAAACCCTAAACCCCAGGTGCTCCACATGGGAGATCGATTCATCGAGTTTGGCAGCTGGCGTATCGCTGAGTGGGATCACGAACATCTGGTCGTGGGACACTCCGCACTCTGAGCAGCATGCAGATTTCGGGTTTAGGGTTTAGGGTTTAGGGTAGGGGTACCTTTTTGGGGGTCCCCATAACAAGGATTCTTGTATTTTGGGGTCTATATTGGGGTCTCCCTATTTTGGGAATCTACCATTCGGTTTAGGTGGCAGGGATTTGGGTATAGGGTTTGGGGCTTTTGGGTTTAGGGTTCAGGGTTTGGGGATGAAGGTTCAGGCCTTAACCATCGGCCGTTAATGTGGGCCTTGAATACTGGGCCCCACTGTACCTGTTTCAGGTTCTGGTTCAAGGGTTCATACCGAGGGAACTCCGACCTATTTAGTAAGACGAGCAAGTATCCAGCTATATCTTGGGTAGTTGTGATTGGGGTATTCATTGTTGGGGCATAGCTGCATAGCTAGGGTTGGGTTTTGAAGTAGGTTGTAATTACTCGGGATCTCCAAGTAGACAACCCCAACACTGACCCCATGGCCTAAATCCTAAAGCCTAGGCCGTAAAAGGCATCTGATAAAATTGGAACGATATGGAGAAGATTAGCATAACCCCTGCGCAAAGATGACGGGCACAACTCGAGAAGAACCCAAGCATGGTCAGGATAATCAGATCTAGTTAAGGTTCATTGGGGGGAACTTTGGGGGGATAGATAAGGCAGGGTAGTAGGGGAACCCTTCAGGTATGGTTTCAGGATACAAGCTTCCCTTCCATTCCGTCTTTAACATGTGAGTTTCTCGAGACTATCCCATTATCATGTTTAACCCCATTGCAACCTCCACATCCGAAGCGTGCCTAGAGCCCCCGATTCTACGTCACTACCCTAAACCCTAAACATTCCACTTACGTAGCTCCGTGAAGTGATTCCCTACATTGCGGTCACAAGCTTTGGGGTTTAGGGTTTAGGGTTTAGGGTGCTCCCCACCTGGAATCTTTTTAAGCGGACAGCTGAAGCACCGGCCTCAGTCCAACCGAGCCTCAACTACCAAAAGCCAATACCCTGAAAGCCGTCAAAGTTATCCACAAACTTCTACCCCCTAAGCCCTAGAACCCTAAACCCTAAACCCTAAAGTCCAAACTGCCAGGGCGGTTATCAGCCTGTCATTTGGAAGAGCGACCTCACTGTGTTCCATCAACAGTTCACCCACATGAACCCTTGGACCAGGACCCGGGGCACAAGTGAGTAGTATTTTATTTGGGGGTAGTATGGTACCCATTATAGAGTAAGATTATATCCTCCTTTTGGGGTATTTGTAGCCTATTTAGTTTAGAGTTTAGGGTTTACCCTGAAACCCTAAACCCTAGGATTTACGGTTTAGGGTTTGAGGTTTAGAGTCGAGGGTTTCGCGTTCGTGGGCAGCTTTTTGTTCAGTGTCTTTGCGGAAAGAGCCGTCTGACAGAGGTTAGGGTTCAGGGTTTGGGGTTTGGGGTGGGTTTCTGGGAACTGCATCTCAGTCGTGCCAAGAGCCAATCAATACATGACGGCTCACCGGTCTTAAGTGTTAGGCTTTGCAGAACGCGTTGGCTGTGGCTTATTTGTGCTGAATACTGTGCTTTCAGGGTGAAGGCAGGGATTTCCAACTGCGGGTTTGAGCAAAAAGTATGGCAGCGTCGAACTGGTCGGCTCCATGCATAAGGGGATCCTAATATTGTGATCCTAATGATGCGGACCCCCAAAAGGTATCCCCAATTTGGGGGAACCCCAATTACCAATGAAGGCTCTTCTTTTACTTTCATATGCTGAAGCCCTAAACCCTAAACCCTAAACCCTAAAGAAAAATTAGCTTATGCTGGGCTGAGCCACGGATGGGTCTGTCATGCTTGTTGCCAACTCCGTGCAAGCTTTCGACTGCTTGTCTTCAGAAGCTTTAAGCAGTGTCCCGGTTTAGGGTTTAGGGTATAGGATTTAGGTTCCCCATAGTAAGGATCATATTGTTCGGTTCCCCCTATAGCCCTAGAACCCCAAAACCCCAAACCCCTCTAGTAGTTTCTATTTTATTTTCCATTCTCCCCATATAACCCAATATAATATAGTAGTTTCCATTTTGTTTTCCATTATACCAATATAAAGAGTCCCCCTATGTATGGACACTACATTTCATTCGAGGTAGCCATGTTATTTTTGTTTGAATCCGTAGTTTGAAATCCAGTTCTTGCTACAGGATAAAGCGAAAAGACGTTCCATTAACTTTGATATGCGCTTCCTTTGTTTGTAGTCCTTTGCGGCACTCATACATGGATGATCCTTGACTTTGTGTTTCTACCTACTATCCCCGCATTATACGCCCCGTAACGCTTGTTACTAATTGGGGTTTCCCCTAAATGAGGGGGAATTTTTTTGAGTGTCCCCATAATAAGGACCCTAAACCCTAAACCTACTGGGGTCTATATTGGGTTCCCCCCTATTGAGGGAAACTACCCAGGAGATCCATTAAACTAAACAAGAGATCCTGTACGTATACGCAAGTCTGACGAGTTCCCTCACGAAGAGCTGTGACACTAAGGGGTAGAGAGGCTGGCTTATAGTCACCCACGGTGTAGGGTTTGGGCTGCAGGGTTTGGGGTTTGGATTTAGGGTTCAGGAGGGATAGAACTAGGTGCCTGTTAACGGATATTCTATTTCTGCGCAGAATTCAAATGTGAGAGCCAAAAATGTTGTGACATCCCTTTATACAACCTTTGATGCTCAACGTCTAGCATAGTGTTCTGCAACACCATAATGCCAAAGGTATGAAGCACTTAAGATATAGGGTCAGGTAAGACTTTCGGCATGAATAATCTCTATGTACCTCGCTGCGTACCTATGCGTGTCCAAACTGATGAATTGCAACCCCCTCCTCCTAAAATCCACCCCCCTACCCCCTAACAGTACACATTTCCATTGTGGTACATTGCAGTGTATGGGGAATAGTCAATATCAGAACGGTGCAGGGAGGTGACTAATTCAAAGCAACCTCTGCATCGCCCAGCGCAACACAGTTGAACGTTTAGGGTTTAGGGTTGGGGGTTTGAGGTCAGAACCATGAGCTTGTAGTGTGGGCCTTTAGGCTCACAGGTTTAGGGTTTAGGGCCACTCTTCATTAGGGTTTGTATAGTAGGTAGATGCTAGCGCCCCCAATCACCAAACAACACGTACGAAGACTGCTGTCCTTTTACCTGGGAGGTTGTTCAATCTAGGCCTTATATAGGGGAGTATTATAGGGTTATGGAGGGGGATACTAGGAGTTTAGACTGTAGCTTACGCTAAACCCTAAACCGAAAGCCCAAAACCTTAAACTGTGTGGACTAGTGTCTGTCAGAGGTTAGGGTTTATGGTTTGAGGGTTTAGGGTTGAACTGAGCATTACGCCATACTTGTTGCTTTTACGAGGAATTTAGAAGGGCGCGCTAAGGATTGTACAGTGATATTCTGGAGAAGCTGACATAGGCATTGTAGAAATTGTCGAGGGTTTGGGGTTCGAGATTGCTCTGGACGGGGGCCCCTCTTCTTGACAGTTCCTCCTGACAGGAGGGACACCCGACCAAGATTAGTTTTTGTTTTGGATTTTGCTGCAAAGGCCAAAGCAAGAGGAGAAGGGACTTGTGATGAAAATAGACCCACGATGGAATAACGTTTTTTTTTCCACCGGGCGTCCCTCCTCTTGTGAAACACCAAACGCAGACCCTAAACCCTAAACCCTAAACCCTTAAACCCCTAAACCCTAAACCTTAAATCCTCGACCAGAAACATGATTTTGTGCCAGGTTTCTCCAGAAAGCCAAAACAACAGGGTTTTGGGTTTAGGAGGAGATAGGACCCCGGACGACGATGGGCACTGCACCGGGGGTCCCTTTATGAGGGTACCTTAGGGTTTAGGGTTTACAGCTCAGATTTAGGGTCCAGGCACTGCAATTCCTCAAAAGTCTAGGACTCAGGATGCAGGATTCCCTCCATCAACAGTAGGGTGGTGCTTCGCTATGCACCATTTTCGGTAAGCGACTAACTTTTGCCAATCTTATGGTCATACACTCCTTACATAACTCTAGTATAGCGTACCTCAAACCGACTTCAAGACGACCATGATCATCATTCAGACCCTTACATGAGAGCTCCAGCCCCAAAACCTAAGCTCGGGATCCTCAACACCCACTTGGAGGCATCGCGGCGCCTCTCGTGGAATCCGCTTCGGATTTCAATTCATTCAGATCGGCGAATGGAGGATTCGAGAGTGGAATGTTGGCATGCGTTTTCTTTGTGTTCACCCCACCTGCGACAAGATGGGAGGTTCTGTGAGTCGCTGTTCTCTTTTTGCCCGGGATGGCAGCATCCTGAATACCAACATTAAAACAAAACACACGCATGATGTTGACACACCCGGCATCTACCCCAACGCCAGGAAGGTGAGGTTTCCGGCTTGTGTTTGGGGGGTTTTGAGCTTCGGCTGTTCAAACTAAACCCTCAACCCTAAACCCTAAACCCTAAACCCTAAACCCTGAAACCCTGAAACCCTAAACCTTAGGATCGGCACCGCAGACGACACTCATCTGTCCATCGCGCACCCTTGCCAAATTCACCTAAATTGGGGGTTTCCCAGAACTAAGGGGTGGCTCTTGTTTGGGGGCCGCCATCACAGGGATTATAGTGCATATGAGCTATAGTCTAAACTCCTTAAAGGGGCTTATCATAGGGGATTATATAGGGGAGTATTATAGGGCTTATGAAGGGGGATGCTAGGAGTTTTGACAATGGTGCATATTGTGGTTCCCCTATTCATGGAAACTACCAAACAGTATGGCTTAAGAGTTCGAATGCCATGCAGACCCTGAACCCTAAGCCCTGAACCCAAACTATGGTACTTTGGGGCTTCTAGCCCTAAGATTTGTGTACTTGGACCCTCAGAGTAAGATTAGGGTTCAGGGTTTAGGGTGTGTCCATCGTGTTCGCTCGGTCGGGTGTAGATCTCCCCGAGCCGCTCGCTCCAGCTCTGCGAAGTTCCTCCCACCCTAGACCCAGAGGAGCCCTGCTTGCTCGCTCTATCGGGCCCTCACTAAGTTTAGGATTTAGGGTTTTGGGTTTAGGGTGGAGTTGAGGGTAGCACTTGTACAATACGCAACACTTTCTTGCAGGGAGTGACGATTGTTTTTGGGTATGGTTGAAACCATAAAACATCTAAGCAGTATCTAAGGTTGTTTTCCAGTCCTCTTAAAGTCTTATACCCTCAGGATGTTTTTTTTTGGGGATGGGGATGGCTTATTATATGGGAGAAGTGAGTAGTGCACGGCACTTGGGCTGTCAGCCCTCGGCTAAGGATAAGTACGGGTTTCTCGTTTTAGGGGGCGCTTTGATGCAGCGCAAGTTGTTTAGATGACTATCGTTTAGTCCTTGCTTTCTGGGGCCCTGGGGTCATCAACGGGTTGCGGAGCCTGCTTTGAAAAGGTTAGTGGCCTTAACCTAAAAACTTCAACCCTAAGCCGTAAGCAGGGCAACATCCAATTGCAGGGTCCCCCACAGCAAGCCTTTGAGTGTGTAGATGCGTTGCATTGGTTTGGGGTCCCCGCATGGCTTCTGACTTTGCTGTAGCCGGGATCTCGGGGTTCGGTATTTAGGATTTTGGGTTTACTTTGTGGGACTCTTGGGTTACACTTTAAACCCTAAACCCCAAGGCCTAAGCCCTGGTCCATAATGGGTTAGGGAGCCTGCATGCAAAGGTTGAAGAAAGGACTATACTGGGCTGAGTCGGGGCAAGCCGACCCCCTAACAGCATCTTAGGGTGTAGGGTTTTGGGTTTCGAGTTTAGGGCTATTTAACTTCACGCTCCCTCAAAGTAGGGTATCTGAACCTTTGTCTCCCAGACTCCAAAGTTCGGAAACACAGCCTGTTGCTAGCCCTACAAGTAGGGTTAGGGCTTAAGGTAGTACTCACAGGCCTCAATGTACGCTACCCAATTTCTGCAGCCCGACAAATTCTGTTTCGCTAAGTCTTTAGGGTTTTGGATTAATGGGTAGATATGCACCACGAAGCACAACAGAACCTGAACTTTTGGCACAGCGAAGGGCAGTCCAGCATTTATACTTTGTGTGACTTTGTTGCAAAACCTTCTGATGCAAGAATTTTTCAGATGAGCTCAACCTAGAATCATGCAGTAACAGGGGTAATATTGGGGTTCTATTGGGATGATGGAACAGAAAATGGAAACTACTATGTTATAATATATTGGTGTTCTATACCCGAATATGTTATAGTAGTTTCCATTTTCTCTTCCATTACCCCAATACAACCCCAAAATACTATATTCTGCATAAAGCCCTCAGCCCCCCAGTGTTAACACTTTTTTCCATGCTTGCTGGTTCCCAGGCTCTTCTTCTCATAGCCAACACGGCTTGCTCGACAAAGTCGGGCTCAGTGTTGGATGCAAGGTTCAGGGTTTAGGGATCACGGACACTTTCTGCACGTCGTCAGGCATTCCAGTCGAAGAGGAGTAAATCAACTCTGGCGGCACGATGGCGTAGAATTCTGGCGTATGGGAAACGACTCTTGGCTGGTAGACGTGCTAGACCCCAATCCAAAAGAGACCGCCGAAACAAAGGAGGTCTTAGGTGCACCCTGAATGCTAAGCGTCAAGTAGGTGCTGACTGGAATGCTGCTATAATCCCGTACGTGGTTGTGTGGGTATGCGGGTAGTTTCCAAAATTTCGGTTCTCCAGTTTGTACCGGTGCCCGAAAAGACTTGCGGGAATTGGGGAAGAGCCCATCTAATTGCATAAGGATGGTATCCATTCGGCAGGGGATGCTAGGACCCCCCAATCGGACATAAAAAAGGATCTTAACTCTGCCTAGACCCTGCTTGACTTGATGCAAATGCTTTGCTTTCTTGGATGTTCAGGATACTCAGACACCATGCCAATCAGATGTCCCGGAAAGGGTTAACAAGCAATGTCACACGAAGGGTTTAGGGTGAGGGTCCAACAGTAAGTTCTGGCTTGGGCTCTGCTACATCCCGAACCGTTAGCACTGATACCCTGGATCTTGCACCTAGCCAATAACAGCTGGATAGTAATCATAACACAATGATATACCAGGTGCGGGAAGTACCACCCTAGCCCTTCTCCCCTAATTCTCAACCCTAGTCCCCCCCTAACTCATGCCCTTGACACCAAGGAGACACGGAGGGATTTGAGCTTTGGGTGAGTGGGGCAGTGGCCCTGTGCATCAGATGTAGGGTGTATTCAAATACGGACCATCAAAGACCCTCGGGATACTCATTAATCAGTGGGGGCTACGCGAAGATGATAGGAAGCATTCATATGTGGGACGGTCAGGATTTCTTGGGGGAAGCACCTCAGAAGACGTAGCCGTTCTAGGCATACCACTGTCGCAGCAGCATGAAGACAAAGAGGAAAGGGAGCAGAAGTAGTAGCAGCAGTAGTTGTTACAGTGGTAGGTAGTGGTAGTGGGCGTGGTGGTGAAGATTCCAGCAGAAAGTGCCACCACTTTTTTCCTAAGGTTCATGCACATGAGACCGGCGAAGGCATTCTAATTCACATTGGAGGTACAACCATGACTGGGAGGATGTCTTGACTCCGTGTCTTCTCAGTAACAAGGCTTATGTGGCTTATAATGGGGTAGTTGGGGTCGTAGGTAGACTTGCTAGTTCAAAAAGTTATAAACGTAAACCCTAAACCCTCCAACCCAATTACTAGGTGTTTAGATCCACATACAATAATCTCAAGGGTCTCTTGTACCCAAACAGGAGACAGACTTACCCGGAACAAGGACGTTATTAGGGCTTCGGCCTGCATAGGGTTCAGGGTTTAGGGTTTAGGGGTTTAGGGTTTAGGTTGGATGCATTCGAATCATTCGAACGCAGACGTTACTGTGGTTTGGGCATGGGCACTCCGCGAATTCCACCCAAAGTACACGAATCTCCGGACACCGAGTGGGCCCCGTCCCTATATGGTAGTTTCCATGAATATTAGGACCTTAAGGTAGACCCGCAGAAACTACAACTCTTATTATATCATTAGAGCGACGCCCAAAAAGGTACCTCTAATTTGGAACCCCTATGTGAGCCATAGTCTAAAATCCTAGTATCCCCTTAATAATCCCCACAGAAGTCCCCTATACACTTCCCTGTATAACCCCTTTTAAGGAGTTTTGACCATACCTCATATTGGTCAGAGTTGCGCTTTCGCCACACAAGCTCTAAACTTGAGGACTGGGACGTGTTTGACCGTGGCGAGGGCGCGCCCACGGGAGTCCAATTTGGAGACAGGTGCTTTGGGTTTAGGGGTTTGGGGCTTCGAGTTTGGGGTTTAGGTTTTGACTTCCGGATTTTGGGATTGGACACGCTCAAGTATAACCAGGTTATAAATTATATTTCGCTGTAGCTACTACTACCCGAAACCCTCAACCCTCAAACCCTCAACTCTAAAAACCTTTAACCCTAAATCCTAAACACCATTGCATGGCTCAGTGACACCTTGATTTGTCCTGTATTCTGGTGACACTTTGAGTTGAATGTCGGGTTTGATAATTAAGGTTTCGGGATTAGGGTTGTAAATGCATAAGATAATAAAGACTGGCCGTAGACGGAGCCCATTAGCCTTGTTTATTTTGCTCTGCATAGCAGCGTACGTGCATCGCGAAAGAAAAGTTGGATAGTCCTCATATGTGGCTCTTTCGATCCCATTTTCCTCACTTAAGCGCTTGGGTACTGAACGTTATCTTTACCTCTCAAGGCCATGACCCAAGGATCTAAAAAATCTGGTTTGAGGACCCAAGCCCTAAACCCTCAACACTAAGGCCATAGTCCCATAATCCTTTATCGCTGAATCCAAAACCTGAAGCACTAAATTCAAAACCTATACCTTAAAACCACCGCGGCTGGTCCATCCGCAACAAGGATGGATGGGCCACATAATGATGAGTTCCAGCATGCTCAGATGAATGCACAGGGATCGCTTATAACCCGGTATAATACTTACACATAATCCCCAAGTAATCCCTAAAGAGTCCCTAGACAACCCCTAAGTAATCCCTAAATAATCCTTACAGGATCTCTAAACAATCCCTAAGGCGCCCCTAATTAACGTCTAAATAATCCCCAAATACACCCTACATAACCTTATGCTCTTCTATGGCCTTTGTTTAGGGACGGGCCCGCTTCAATGATCCGCGTCGTAAACTTTCTAGTCTTCACACATTCAGGCTTTAGGGTTCTGGGTTTAGAGCTTGGGATAATTAATTAAGGGTTTAGGTTTTAAGAAGCCACCTAGCAAACACTTTTGTGTTTTTCAACACCCAAGTTGGAAAACTGACCCTTAGATTCCGAGACGGGCTTCGGGATCCGGATGTGACATGTGCTCTTCTGCTAACAGCCCCATCTCACAGCCCCATCTCGCGTTTCCCCGTGGTTCCAAGCTAAGGTCAAGCAGCACCATGTCTGTTTAGTCGTGGGAATGTAAGGGATGTTGTTGATGGAGCGAATCGTGCACCCCCTGGGTTACCTACACCATTGTATTACCCTAAACCTTACACACTGAGTACTTACGGGACTTTGGGAGGTGCCGGATTTCCTTCATCAATAATATGCAGACCTTCCCCGCAGTCTGTTTTGCGCAGATCGGAGATCTACCCCTGCTTGTATTTAGATGGTCCGGGCCTAGGATTGAGGGGTACGTATGCATGAGCATGGAACGGATTGCTTAGGCACGGGAAGTTTTGCACATATTTTACCTAGGGCACCTTGAACCTGCTAAACCTTCTCACACTATCAGAATCCAAGTTAAATAGGGTCAACAGAAGGTTAACATAAGGTTAATATAGGGTTCATACAGGGTCAATATTGAAGGCCAGAGCTTGTTACCCGCATTATCTGAGGCATGGGCCGTGCCTACATTCCTTGACATGTGTATACCTGTCAAGATGGTGGTCCCGGCATGAGGGTCCTAAAGCACTTTTCTCATCTTACTATTTGTCAGCAAACGGCTGACCCAAGACCTTGATGTATTCACTTCTCCGTAGAAGGCTGAAATTGAAATTCGCGGGATGAGAGGGAAGACGGCCTCCAATTTTTACACACCGGCAACCTTGCCAATGGAGAGTACACCACCAACTACTCACGCTTCAGCAGAACAAGCCTTCCAGTTCACTGCCGCAATCGCGGAAGCTGAAAAGTCAACCTTGAAATGCACGAAGGTCGCCCCGAGAACACCGAGCACCGCAGCTTCAGGAGCAATTGGAGCAGTTTAAACCGGGATCTGGGCGCGGACGTTGCTTCTGAGCGAATTCAACCACAGTCTTGTGGCACTCCACCCAGAGGCTTAAAGCAGGTTTTCAAGAAAGAAAGTCGCGGCCAAAACACAAGGGTACGCCGGTTCCATGGTCGCAAACAGGCCAAGTCTTCGCGGAACACCTTTTGCAGGTAATATAGGGGCCAAAATAAATGCCAATATTATGGTCCCTAAACCCTAAACCTAAACCCTAAATGATCTTGGTCATTTTTTCGGCCCCCATATTCCAGTGGGGCCCGTCACCTCTCCGCCTTTTTCCCTCCGTCAAGCAACGAACACGGCGACATCACGATGGAAGAATTTGAGTCGGTAGTTTCGTCATCAAAGGAACACAAGGCTCCACGACGTGATGAGGTTATAATGCTACTGGACCACAGGGGATTGGAGGGATCCTTCATCTGCTAAACTGCCGCTCATCGGAAAAAGATCCCCGGGGAATGGAACACCTGTTTATCGTTAGCAGATACGAAGGAAAGGGACGGGATTCGGATCTGGCCAAAAACGCCTCGCGCGAGCCCACGACGTCTCCCGTAGCAGCTCGCTCCACAAATGATCAATTCTTTGTTTTAAGGATCTTTCAATTGAAGACAGTTCGCCGGTGTTTTTGCTTTTTTGTTAACTATTGGAAAACGCCGTTCGACAAGGCCGATCATAGAGCCATGCAGATTGCACTAGAATGTCTTGGAGTACACCGCCATTATGTAGAGCTTGTCTTTGTACTTGTACGAAGACCCGACCTTCAATTTAGATGCAAGGAGGTTACGATGATGAAGCTGCAACGGCTACATCATATATGGGTAATAGACCATGATGTCCGCTAAGTCCTTTCCTCTTATCATGGCTATGACTGTTTGATTCCATTATGCAGACACAAGGCTTCTGTCAATGGGGGTGCCCTCTAACACCTGGTTGGTAGGCAAAGTCGTATACGACCCAGAAGACTCGGATGATATGCGCTCATATCGGTCTCACTTGCCCAAATGGAGTAGTTTCTTCAGACAGTACAAGCGGAAGCTTCCGTCCTTGTACCGTATGGAACTGAATCTGACCGAAACTGACATCCTGGAAAACCTAGAGGCTACACCGCCTAGTGTCCGCAGTGGCTCGGGCAAAATACCTGGCTTCGCCTGCGCCAAGTGCCCTGGCCTCCAGCATGTCCGTGCTACCCCAGCACCCGAAGTCGATGTTTGCAGTACCTGTGCGTGCGAATCCCACCGCGTGCATGCCCAAGCCATGATCACACTTGTACTACATGCAAACCCGAAGTCGAAGTCCCTCGGGCTCCCGCGCGCGCGTGCGCAAAATCTGGAGTATGCGTGCCCGAACCAGGATCACGCCCGTGCTACCCACGCACCCGAAGTCAATGTCCCTCGCAAGCATGCGCAAAGTCTTGATTCGATTTTATAGTCGCACCACTAGTCCAAGCTATACCCCCTTAGTCCAGAGTTCTGATAACATTTTAGAGTTGCCCCATAAGTTCAAGCTGCGCCCCATCAGTCCAATCTGCGCCCCATTCATCCAAGCTTCGCCCCATTAGTCCAGCATGGTGAGAAGTTCTGACTTTTTTTTATAGTTGCCGCATTAAGCATAATGACACGGCAGCCAAACTAGCAACAAAGTCGACGACCCTGGTAAGGATGTAAATGTGGCCGAGAAGAAGCAATGTAGCTATCTGTTGCCACGAATGCGGCAAAGCATTGCAAAAAGCCGAAATACTACAGCCCTAAACCCCTAAACCCTAAACCCCTGCTATGAAGTTTGATCTTCTGTCCATCTTTCGCCTTCAAATTGACTGGCAAGCGGGGTATTTTCGCACCTAAAGTTCAAGCTCATCTGATAGAAGTTGTCATTTTCTCATGGCGAAACCACCATCTACAGCATAAATTACAAACAAGATCGACGACCCCAGCAAGGATGGGTGGCGGAGGCAAAAATCCACTTTTTCCTCCAAAATCTATCTCGTGACGGGAATGCTGGAGTACCCTGGAAGGCCGAAATACTGCGCCTGCCAGTGCATTTGAGCTTCTGTCCATTTTATGAAGCCTTCCCAGATGCCAAACTCCGGGCACTTGGCGAAAGCAGCGCGCATTTGCTTAGGCACCCAGGTCTCGTGGAGCTCACCAACAAATACGGCAATCACTGCAAATAAGGCCCTAGCAAAGTCTGCATACATGAAATTCCAACCACTTTGGAGAAACATTTTGAAATGGACAACCAAACTACGTGCATCTTTTGTGTCAGTGGTCGCCTCCTTAATTTGGCCCTGGAGATGCGTCACTTGAATACCATTGATGCTTAGTACTGTCAGCATCTTCGTAGATGTATGGGAATTAAGACCTCCTACTATCGCACTGCCAATGCCAGAGTCTGGTTGTTAGCAGGCAAACCTTCCATACCTTCTCACACACATCGATGCAGCTTAAGCAATTGGCTGTATGCCTGAGTAAACCGCCATCAGACCCCACACACCACGTTTTCTCCCCAGGCTGCACAGACCGCATGAAGTTTACAACTAAGGGAAAGCGTAGAGGACAGACACCCTAAACGATGCGGGTTAGAGTTCAACGAAATCGTTCTTCAGCTACTTAAAACGCATCCTGAGTATACGACCCAGGAGTACAAAAATAACGCAATAGGATTAAAACACATCTTAAGTAAAGTTTCAGGGTTCGAATGACTGCGCCGGCGCGCGAACAAGGCTAGCACGCCATGTGCAGGAACTGCTGTGAAGGGCAGCCGTAAAACCGTAACCCTTAAACCTGTGTGCCCCAAGCCTTGAAACCTGCGCTGCGAAGCCCTAAGCCCTAAATCCCAAACCCCAAAAACCCAAGCTCCACACGGCAAAGCAGGTTCATTCAAATCGGCAATTTCCGGCTGGGGGAAGCCGAACCAGGCCATTTCACGGTGAACTACGTGAAGGGAGCTGGGGTCAGCTGTGAGATATACAGACATGAGCCTTGCCTTGCTGTTAGGGTTTAGGGTTTAGGGTTTAGGGAAGGGATAATGGAACTTTTAAATGGAAACTACTACAGTGTACTGGGTTATATAGGGAAAATGGAAAATAGAATGGAAACTATTATTTAGGAAATTCCCTTGTTAATGGTTTGTCCCCCCAATAATGGAGAATTGAATGGACAAGAAAATGGGAAATGAAATGGAAACCAGGGTTTAGCATTTAGAGGGGTTGTATGGAATGTCGAGTTTAGGGCCCAGGGTTTGGGTAGGGGTTTCCGGCTTAGGGTTTGGGGTTTGCTGTTTAGGGCTTAGGGTTTTGGATTTGGGTTTGGCGCTTAGGTTTCAGGGTACAGCTTTTAATGTTCGAACCGCTGAATGCTTCAACGCCTGAATCTTGATTCTGCGTTAGGCAACAAATGCCTAAACCCTAAACCCTAAAATCTAGCAGCCCAAACTGGGCATAGAATCCTAAACTTTAAACCGTGAAGTCTAAACCCTAACCCTTACCCCAACTGTAAACCCTAAACCCTTCCTACAACCTAAACCAAAATTCATTCATGGCGCGAAGGCAGTGCATCTTCTCTAAGTTCGGTTGAGGTTTAGGGTTTAGGGTTTAGGTTGGGACATTCACATGCTCTTTTCAGGATTCGATAAAGTTTTCAGCTCAAGATCGTTCCCTCAAGTTTCACTTAAAAATTCATCCGTTTTTCTAAGTCGGCCTTTAATTATGTGTGAGATACTTCATGTAAATGTATCAAGGGAAGTATCCCCAAACCCTAAGCCCTAAACCACCCACCTATGGACTCTGAAGTCAGAACTTCGGCCCGGGACTCTTGCTCGTTACTCCCTCATGTCTGAAAACTAGAGGCGATCTTTACACCACAGAACCCCAAAACCCTAAAAGCAGAAAAAAAACCCTAAACCCTAAACCCTATCTTATGCGACAAGACTCCAAACCTAGAGCTTATTGCCTGGAGCATGCTGAATCAACCCCCAGAGCAGAATCTGATCCAATCCTGGTTTGGAAATGAGGGCAGTGACAAGACAATTGATATTGTTATGCAGTTTAAGGGTTTACAATTCAGGGTGTAGGATTTAGGGATTGGGGTTGTATTTGGTCTACTGTAGGGATCCTTTTACGTTGAATCACAATTGCTTTTTTGGCCCTGCATTTTCTGTGAGAGCCTAAGCCGTAAAGTCCTAAGCTTTGCTCCACGACCCTAGACCTTACATGGAGGGTCATGGGGACTTAGTAATTAGGTTAATATCCCCTACAAGACATACAATAGCTCCAATTATCCCCCTTATTGACCTACTTTCTAAGTCACCATGACCCTCCAAGTAGACCTTGTTCCTCGAACTCGACACCTGAAACCTAAAACCCAAATCGGCCCTAAACCCTAATTAAATCCTAAAGCCTAAATCCTAAACCCTCAACTCTAAACCTTAAACCTTAAACCCTACACCTTGAACCGCAAATGGGAGTTTCCTAAAATTAGGGGTACCATATTTGGGGTCACCATGATAAGGATTTTTCTTGGGGGCATACTGGGGTACCCTTATCTTGGGAAACTACCAAATCTGAAACCTTCCAAGGATGGCCATCGGCTTGATGGCAACTCACGTTGCTGGGTTCTTGTTGAACAACATTTTTCATTTTTTGTATACCTGGGACCAATATAGATTCAAATGGGTCATTTTTGAATAGTATTTCAACAAGAACCCAGAATGGGTGCATTGGCTCCAAAACCGGCCTCTCGCTGGTTGGACCTGCAAGGATTATGTTTGGGGTTGGGGCTTAGAGTGTCTGATGTAGGATTTAGGATCTATAGTCCGCCTTAAGTAGACAGAATATGGGGCATGTGGGGATCTTATTATAATGTGCGCAGAGCCATATTCTATCTACGAAAGGGGGAGTATCGGTTTGTGACGTGGGATTTAGGATTTAGGGTTTAGGGTTTGGGGCATAGGGCTTAGGGTTGAGGGCGTTGTAAAACAAAGTCTCGGTACTCTCCACTGTTTTATGTATTAAAAGGTGGCGAACCAGACAATTGTTGGATTGCTTCGCCTTTTTGTTGGCCATGACCTGTTTAAGCGCTCTGCCCTCAAATGGAAACCCTAAACCTGGAACACTAATTTCTAAACCCTAAAGCCTAAAAACCCTAAACTCTGAAGTCCTGGAGCCTGAAACACTTAACCTTGAATCTTGCAAAAGTGACGATGTGGGAGCTTCTCACAGTCATCCCTAAACCCTGGATTTATGGTTTAGGGTTTCGGGTTCAGGGTTTCTGGTTAGCCAGGAGTGAGGGACTGGATCCTGAAAAAACTTTCATTAATTCAACTTTTCCATTCCCCTTTACATCCCTAAATACTTGCTATGTTTTCCATTTCATCTTCCATGTCCTTTTCAGTTTGATTCTTCAGTATCGTACTTTCATGTTTTTTTCAATTCCTTCGTGTCCCCACCAAGTCAGCAGGGAATCCCAGAGGCGGTTTACGGTTCATGATTGGAGGGTTTTAGAGTTTCAGGGTTTAGGGCTTCAAGGTTTTAGGGTTTAGGTTTAGGGCTTCAGGGTTTTGTGGTTCAGGGTTTTGAGGATCAGGGTAGTATTTCGGGCTAGGGTTAACGGTTTTGGGCTTTTGAGGGTGCAGGACTTTGGGCTTCAGGAATTTTTGGTTCATTTTTTTTATGGTTCCAGGCTTCTAGGATTCAGAGTTTTAGGGTCCGGGTTTTAAAGCTTAAGGCACCCTCCGTAAAACAGGTTTCAACCCGACGCCGCAAACTCATTCCAAGCTTCAAACTTTGACCCGAAACCAGAAATTGTTGACCTCTAACCCTCAACCCTAAATTCCTTAAACCCCAAACCCAAAACTCTTAAACCCTGCACCCTGAAGCCTTAAACCCCGTATCCCCAACCCTACACCCGAAACTAACCCGAACCCTAAAGCTCTGAACCCTAAAAGTCTTAGACCTTGAAATGCCGAACCCTAAAACAACCACATATCCCGAAACCTACACCCGAGAAAAAATTAAAGGCAATGCAGGATCTCGGACACTACACCCTGCAGCCCTAAACCCCATATGAGCTATAGTCTAAACTCCTCAAAAAGGGGCTATATAGGGGATTTTATACGGCTTATTCAGGGGGATACTAGGAGTTTGGACTATAGCTCATATCCCATATACCCTACATCCTACACCCTCAGGCCTAAATCGTGTAAAAAACAATGCAGGATCTCGGAGAGATGGCTTACGGAGTTTGCCAGCCAGGTTTTGGATCGTGGGGTGACTTTCTGCATCGGGAGTAACGCGGTTTAGGGTTAGGGTTTTAGGGTTTAGGGTTTAGGGTTCAAAATAAGTCACTCTCCTAATATCAAACCCTCCCACCCCCTAATATTATACTCGCTATTGTGGACGTTATACTCTATGGGGAATTTTCAGTATTATGGAGGTTGGGGGGTTTTAATATTAGGGGTAGGGGATAAATCAACATAGAATCCCTAAGAAGTCTCCCTGGACAACCTTTTTGCCTGAGAAGCTCCCACAATACAGTTGCGACGCATGGGGGAAATCAATCTTGCACCATTGAGGAACTCCGAGTATGGTAATTTCTACGGTGCATGCGTATGAAAGGTGGTGCATGATTTCCTCCATTCGCACTGCGGCTTACAGTTGGCTATAGGGCTTGCTTAGAGGGTCATGGGGACTTAGTAAGTAGTTAATGATGGGGATACTTGGTGTTATTATATGGCTTACAGGGGTTATTGATGTACTTACTAAGTCCCCATGGCCCATAACCCTCCAAGTGGGGAGTTGCCTGTAGAGGCGTTTTGGGATCAGGGGCTATACTGGGGGGAGGCTGGCTCTCCCTGGAATCCGTAAAGCCCTAAACCTTAAACCGCTGGGGGACGTCGGACTTTCTACCAGTAATGTTCAGCTCTGAAAGCTGTATGGTGGTTTCCAGCAATTCGGGGTTGCCTGTGGTGGCGGACCCCATTGAGGAGGATTACAGTGTTTTGGGGATCATTTTACCGTTCTTACTTATGGAATGTGCCAAATCTACATTCGGGCATGAAGTCTACCTGCACCTAGTCGCATGAGAAGAGCTAGCTGTAACCCACAAGATTTCCAGGTGGTGCCAGAGGTATTAGAGTTTGGGTTCAGGGCAAACACGAAATCCTAAACCCCTGCAGCGTTTTGGGTTAGGGGTTGTGCACGGGGCGATGCGTCTGATTGTTGGTGTGCCTAGGTAAGGATTAAAGTATGGCGGGCTTATATTGGGGCCGCTCATTGTTGGAAACTACGATATTAACCGTAATATCTCAGGGGTACACAAGTCCTAGTCCTAGTATCTTTTACGTTAAGGGCTTCGCCGAGATTTAGAAAACCGTGTGCTACCTTCTGAGTACCAATGCTCTTAGATGTCCCCGCAGTGGCCAGCATGACAAGATGAGACACCACCCTACAGTACTCTCACCCTGAATGCTTAAGCGGGTTAGGATAGTTTAGGGTTATAGTCCCCCTGAAGTAGATAGGCTTTGGGTATAGCATAAAAAAAGATCCCCATCTACCCCATGTTCTATCTACTTAAGGGTGACTATAGCCATAACCTCTGGGTCTGCGGGCTACTGGAATATGGCCCAAACTCATGCTGCAAAACCAGCTATAGGGTTTAGGGTTTAGGGTTATAAGCTTTACCATCGACTTCATGTGTCGTCCTGAGTGTTCCTCTTGCAAAGAACTTGCCGAAAGGCCTCAGCAAATGAAGATGAACGCCTCTTCCTTGGAAACCCCCGTATTGGTTGCCCAGATTCTCTGAAGCATTCAACTCTGAACCGGTGATAAACGGCAAAAACACTTGAGGTAGGAGCCCAAACAATTGGAAAAAGGTGCATCTAAATCCTACTTGAAGGTTCATGGGACTTAATTAGTAACCACCTATAACTGGGCATATTACTTCTCGATGTTACCCTGACTATAAATATGGTTGCTTCCACCCCCTCCCCCCAGGGACCTACAATTTTCAATTTGACATGTTTGGGAGTTACTGATAAATGAAACCATCAACAAGCCACTGTAACTTGTTGAGCAATAGGAGTGCATACTTTCTAGAATGCTTGCAGTTCACATCCTAAAAGCCTTATTCCTTGTTTGCCGCCTAGTCTCAAAAGCTGATGTATCCAAAAGAATTGTAAACAGCGGTGAACTCGGCCTTTTCCATGAAGACTTGAATCTATAGTCCCCCTTAAGTAGATAGAATAAGGGGTATATGGGGATCTTATTATAAAGTACCCAAAGCCATATTCTATCTACTTAAGGGGGATTGTAATACTATCATTTTTGGAAGGGACCAACAAATGAGCACTCCTTGCACCTTCCAAAATATGCAGGGTCAAGGTCACGGTTGTGTTTCGCAGGATTCCTAGTTAGCTTAACCCAAAGGTAATCTTCAACCGGACGAAACCAAGACATGTGCATGTACTAATTGCAAGAGTAGGGTTGTTTCGATTCATTGTTTTGATGTAAGTAATTATGTAGAAGGGTTTTGCCCAATCCTATCATTGAAAGTTGTCAATAAGACATGTAATAAGCATCTGACTCTTATGACCAGCCCCGGAGTTTGACTAATCCAATGAATCTAACAAACCAAGCTGTGAAGTTGAACAAATTCCGGGCCAAGCTCCCTTCTCAAACTAACGAACCAAACTTATCAGTTGGCCCAGGATCTAATTACTTTTCCAGTTTCAGAGACTTGTCCTCACAATTCGAAACCAATGTATATAGGGACAGTCAGGAGCCAAGAAACTGAGTATTCTTTTTAAATTGAAGCATACTTTATAAGTGCGTTATGTGTATTCAAAGGCAGGGGTCCAAGGGCGGAGAATTCCTCACGCACCCTTAGTAAGGGACAGCACCCTTAGTAAGGGACATACAAAAAGCAAGGAGCTTGGGATTCTAGAATTTATCTTTTAATTTGACGCGCATTTTGTAAGGGCTCTTTCTAGAGAAAAGATGGAGGCCAGGATCAAAGAATTCTCCTTTAGATTTGCGGCCAGTTCAATTTAGTACCCTTGTATATAGACAAGACAAAAGGAGCCAGTATCAGAGACCTGTTCTTTCAATTTAAGCTCAAGTTAATACGGGATTTACATGGAGAAAGCCAGGAGCCCAGAATGTCAGAATTCCTTTTTAGATTGGAAGCATATTTTGTAAAAGAGCCATGGATACGAAAGGCTTCAGCCCAGAATTGGAAATTCTTTGTTCAATTCCAGCCCGGTACTTAAAGTTGTCACGCATTCAGAAAGGTTAGGAGACCAGGATCACGGAATTGCCCTGTAGTTTCGTAGGCAATTTCGTAAGGGATCTATACAGGCAGCCAGGCCACTTGCAGCAAAGGCCGTCACAAGGGATATCGATGGTTATATCACAGACGGAATATATTTATGAGAAATAGGTCGTGGAAGAGAAAGGAAATACATAGTGTATAGGATAGGCTTCAGAAGCCAAGCGTTCAGTTACTTTTCAAATTCCAAATTCCGAAAATTTTGAACATTCCAACGATTCCAAGATTTCCAAAACGGAATTGAGTATCCTTGAAATTCCGAATTGCAACAATTCCAACAATTCCAAACATTCCAAAAATTCCACACATTGAAAAAATCCAACAACCTCAAGAACAAGTCCTAGAAATTTGGAAAGGACCAGGAATTTTCACGCTGCAGAATCTGTCGGATGTGCTGCGTAAACCACCAAAAAAATGAGTCCCTGCGTGGCGGTACCACGTGGTTGTACGTCCAGTCATCAGTGGTTACTAAGTCCCATGAACATTCGTTGAAAGTAGACCGCAAACCCTAAACCCGACCCAAACCTTCTGATTTTTATCCCGCAACCTGGACTCCCAAATTCCCAACCCCATAAAGCCTGAGCCCCAAAACCTAAACTGTACACCTTAAACCCTAAATCCTCGCACTCCGCCTAAGCCCTCAATCCCAGGTGACCGCTTCATCCAGCTTGGACACTAGGATTTAGGGTTTAGGTTTTTGGGTTTAAGGTTTAGGATCTAAGTTTTAGGATTAAGGTTGGGGGGTTTCAGGTTTAAGGTTTAGAGTTAGGACACGAACTGGCAGAGGCTGCTTTTTTTTTTTTTTTGGAACTTTGGGGTTGGGGTACTTGCATGAGCTTTTGATTCAGGAAGTCTACCTACTCTCCCTCGTACCCCCGATAAGTAGTATAAGCCCCATAACGCTTGTTGCTAAGTAGACTTACTAAGTCGAGAGATCCTCCAAGTACTGGGGTGTTGGGTAAGCCCTCTTCTCTTTCTGGGGTCCTAATCTGTTTGTGAAGCTTTTGGGATCCTTGGATATTGGCTTTAGTATGGAGGCTTGAGAAAATTAGGATTCAGGGTTTAGGGTTTGAGATTAAGGTCCATGGTTTAGGCTTTTAGGGTTTCGAGTCTTTTCCCCGGGCATTATGTGTGCTGGTGGCAGTTGGTACGGAATGGAGGAATGGACCGCTATAGTGGTCCGTAATGGTCCATATAATGTTCCCTGCAACTCATTCTGCATTCGCTACCGCCAGTAAGTTTGGAAGCCCAGGAAATTGGCGTTTGGCGGCCATTGATGATGATCACTTCAGCATCTCACACAGGACATCGGCCTGGTAAGCCAAGCAGTTTAGGGTTCAGGGGGTTACTGAAACCTACACCCTAGATCCCGAACCCTGCACCCGCAAGTTGACAATGTTTGTAAACCCTAAGCTCTCAGAGATTCTGCGCAGCGCTCGAAGTAGGGTTTAGGGTGTGGGCTTCATGAAAGCATCCTAGGAAGCAGCAGAAAGAGCAGCAGAGAATCACAGGGCATCCGAACCTATGACTCTTGATGGAGGAAATGTGCAAAGCCGATTGCCACTGAACTACTGCATTTCCCAGAGTTTAGAGTACTTAAGTGCGGCAGGATTCCATCCATTGCGACATACCCATACCTAAAAAAGTCATCATCCACCAAGAAATCGGGACCACCTTCCAGTCGTAGGCCAGTGCTATGCCTATGCTATGTCCTTATAGTATTCCCTCTGCCCTACACCCAAAAACTTTAAACTGCACCAACATACTATCGTAGTTTCTTTTTTTGGTCGTACGCCAGTAGTCAAGAACGGGTCTGGCTGGGTAGTTCTCAGGTGGATGCGATGATGTAAGGATCATACCCTGCAGGGAAACGTTTCTACTGCCAAACCCTAGTCCCAGCACCATGAGCCCTGAACCCTGTGCCCTACTTGGAGGGTCGTGGGGACTTAGTAAGTAAGTTGATAACGTGATAATTGGGGGTATTATATAAGCTATAGTCTAAACTCCTAGTATCCCCTTAATATCCCCTATGGTAGTCCCCTATATAATCCCCTATATAAACCCGCTTTAAGGAGTTCAGACTATGGCTCATATGGCTTATAGGGGTTATTGACCTACTTACTAAGTCTCCCACACCCTCCAAGCAACCCGGAGCCGGGTCTATGTAGGGGTTTCCCAAAATTACGGGTACCATTTTGGGGGTCCCTATATTAAGGATTGTAGTATTTGGGGGTCTATATTGGGATCCCCCTTTTTTTGGGAAACTACCATGTAGACCGGGTCTGAGGGTCTCAATTGATATCTGTACCTCTGGAAGTCTCCTTCATGTGATCTCAGGCTGTTGGCCAATACGGTCAGCGTTTAGGGCTTAGCGCCCGAAACCTTGCACATCCTTGGACCCTACACCCTGACTGTAAGCCCGAAACTTTAAGTTCCAAACCTTAACCGTGTGGGGTACCTTGGGTCCCTGGCAAGTTATGGTTCTATGATGAGAGTCTTGCATGGGTCACACGGAGGGATCATTCAACCCGAAGCCGAAAACCTCCAAACTCCCATGTGGCTCTTCGTGGCGAGAGCCTCATTCAAAACCCAAAGCCCAAAACGGTGTAGCATCAGCATTTTCGGTCGAGAGGCCCTTCGGTGAGGGGTCATAGCATTTTGAGGTAACAGCAACCCTAAATAAGTACCAAGATTGCGGTACCAGATATCTTGTGTAATTAAAACATGTAAGTCACTTCAAACAGACCTCAACTGATATTGGTAGTCATTCAGGCCCCTGCACTGCGTAACCCCTACAATCGACCCCACTATAAACCTAGTTTCCATTTAAATTCCATTGTGTTGTCGGTTTAATTCTCCACTATGTGACCCTATATCCCTACATCACCCCTTCAGTATGCACGGAGACATCAGGTGGATGAGTACAAGAACAACATTTAGAGGATCTCTTGACTTGATAAGTGTACTTAGTAGCATACATTCTTATGGATCATAGGTTAAAAGAACACCAGCAGGAACTAAAAGTACGTGACCGTTGCCTTCGCCTTCACTGGTTCTCTGGTAACTTGCGTTAAGAGCGGACTCTAAACTCCTAGTATCCCCCTGAATCACCCCTACAATACTTCCCGATATAACCCCCCAAATATAACCCCGGTTTGAGAGTTTAGACTATAGCTCATATAAGCCCGGGACTTCTAAAAGAGGGCCTAATTCTCGAAAACTCCAAGCTTGAGTCCTTATATGAACCATAGTGTACACTCCTAAAAGGGGGTTTATAAAAAGGGATTATATAGGGTACTGCCATAGGGTTATTAAGGGGGATACTGAGAGGTTAGACTATGCCTCATGTGAACCTCTAGAAGTTCAACAATCCATCCTTTAGCATTTAAGGCTTTCTGACGTGTACCGGCACTGCTACACGTACTGCTACTAGCGCTCCTCGATGCCTGCTACGATTGACATGAATCCTGATTGACGCTAAGTACCCGGGCGGGGGTGGGGGGGGCTCGCACAGGCGTTGCGCTACGCTTGGTCATTAGCACAGCTTCCAGCGAATAAAATGCATCCGAACGTCTAAATGGTGGTTTCCCAAAATAGGGGGACTCAAATATAGACCCCAATATACTATAATCCTTATTATTGGGACCCCCAAAAAGGTACCCCTAATCTTGGGAACCCCCCAAATTTGAAACATCAAAATTCTCATCCCAAGCACCCCCTTGTTAAATTGTGTTACTTAACTGTAGTCCTTGTGAAGCATGCACAGTCCCCCAAAAGTGCGGACTGTCCCACCATTCCCGTTCCCGCGGATAACTCAGTAAGACTTATCATAGAAAATTCTCAGATATGTGTAGAAGGGGCTTAATTCTACTGGCCTTTTTGGGGGTCTGCCCCTTGACCGGCAATTCAGCGATCATCCCAAACCACTTGCTCCTGTCATCGTAATTTGCCTGCTGCGCCGCATGCTTGCTCCAATGCAATAGCCCGCGATAAATCGTGGTCATATCGTTGCAGCTGCTGGGCAGGGAAGAAGCAGGCGGGCAGAAGCAGGGGGAGGTTACAGCAGAAGGGAGGGCCCCAGACCACCCCCAAATGCAGGAAATGTTCAAACACAAAGAACTCACTGTCCTCCCCCCTCAAGCCCAAGCACCTTGGAAGCCACGGAATTCCCGGGCCTGATTTCGCAGGCTGCACAAGGCAAGCAAAGGGCTCGGGTAGGCCTTGACATGGGGCTGGACGCCTTGCTGCGCTGCTTTACTACATCTGCTTTCGCTGCTATCTACCACTTTTGTGACGGCTATAAGATGATTACAACTACTGCTGCTCCTTCCCGGAATTTGACTCAGCAGGTCTACTTACCCAGGACCCTTATCATAAGCCCCATTTGTTTGAAAGTAGTTTCTCTAAGTCAAAAGATCCTCCAAGAAGAGGAATGGCAAGACAGCGGTGATCTACAGAAATGATGGCACACAACATTGGGGACCTCGTTACGATTATGGGTCGTGGCACAGGTCCCTTGGTGTTGAGAAGCCAACGCCTAAACCCTAGACCCCTAAACCCTAAACCCCTAAACCCCTAAACCCCTAAACCCTAAACCCCTAAACCCTAAACCCCTAAACCCTTATTGTATGTCAGGGTTTAGGGTTTACGTTTTGGGGTTTAGGGGATGGCTGGGGCACGTTCGACAGGGGTTTGGGGATAACTGAGTCAAAGGGAACGTTATAGCCTGTCTTTTTACTGGGTTGCACTTGAGGAATTTCTTTAAATTCGTTTGATAAGGACACCCCATTAATTACTATGTACTTATGATATGGTTTCTTAAGCAAAGTTCCTTCACAACTTACTTTAGCGAGGGTTGGCTCTAGGAAGTGAAAACATTTTCTTGGGCAGTTGCTTGCGCACTCGCCCGTGAAGTGGTCCTATTGTTGCAGCAATGGTGGTGATGTCCTTCGATCAAAGGTGACATGTATTCTGGACAGCGGGGTTTGTCCAAGATTCAGCTATCAAAGTGCGCCAAAAGTTTAGCGTGTTTTGAAAGTTGTAGCTTATCTGATTAAATTTCCAGAGTGCTCTTCGAACGGTTCCAAAGATTTTGATGGTAGCCATGGCGACGGCAAAAACTGTCTTTACGGATAGCGGTAAGTGCAACGAGCACTTGTGTTGCTTCTACCTGGTGGTTCGCGGCATTTCTATCCACCTCTAACAGGGCGTGTAACTCGACTGAAACCCCGCTAGCTGGCCTTACAGAGGCTGTGCGGCTGCTCGGAATATAATTACGGGCTTAGCCGTACACCCTAAACCGCCTTAGCCCCAGTAAAGATTGTAACTAAGTCCACTGAACCTTCGCGTAGGAATGGTACCTTGTATCCGGAACCTCACGCCGTAAGCCTTGCGCCTTACATCATAGTCTAGAATCCGTCCACAACCCTTGGGCAACAATCTGACGCCTGAAGCCTCACAGCCTGAACCCTAAGCCCTCAGCCCTAATCACTTAACAATAAGTCCTAAACCCCAAGCCCAAACCCCTAAATAATTAATGAACTGGGTTGCTGTTAAGGAACCTAAATTACGTAAATTACCATAATGGGTACATGTATATAGTAAGTATTATAGTTCCCCAGCATGGTAACTTAAATTAAGTTCCTTAACAGCAACCCAGTAAACCCAATGTCCTCAACTTTAGGCCGCCCCAAACCCTAAACCCCAAACCCTAAACCCTAAACCCCAAACCCCAAACCCTAAACCCTAAACCCTAAACCTTTAGGCCGCTTGGGTTCCCTCACGGAATCACCTTTGGGCCGGGAATGATCCAAATTGGCCGCTTCCGCCTCGGAACTTCGAGCCTGGAAACTGACTTACTTCAGGTTTTAGGGTTTAGGGTTTAGGGTTTAGGGTTTGGGGGTTTAGGGGTTTAGGGGTTTAGGGGTTTAGGGGTTTACGGGTTTAGGGTTTAGAGTTTGGGGCCTAGGGTTTGTTTCGGGGTTTGGGGCTTAGGGGGTTCAGGGTTTGGGGTTTAGGGTTTACAGCCTGGAAACTGACTTGATCCAATCCCCCCCCCATATTACAAACCCCCACCCCTTGATCACTAGATATCCCTAGTATAATAACATATACTAACACACCGCAACGGGAATATTTCATGTTAGGAGGGTGACGATTTTCAACATTAGGTGGAGGTGACTGCTTCAGGGCTTGGGATTTTGGATTTGGGGCGTCATATAGCGCCATTTTAATTTAGACGCTATCGCGCGTTTTGGCTGGCGGGGCGCGGAGCATACAAACAGGTCATGGTGTGTAGTTGACGCGTGGGGTTTAGGGTCGAGGGAGTAACGGAGGCAAGCCTCACTTCAGACGTGTTTGTTGCATGCGGGTGCCAGCATTCATGGACAGGGTTGGCTGGGCTTAGTCCCTTCGCCTTTAGTGAGGGAGTTTGAACAAGGAGGGGGGAGAGGGGGGAGAGAGGGGGCGAGAGGGGGAGAGGGGGGCTGGGAAGGACTACGCCACCCATCATGGCGGGGGAGGTCGCCACAGATGGTCATGAAGTTCTTAGAGGGTTCTGATAGCTCGGCGAATATGGTACCATGACACATTCGGGGATTTTGTCTAGGAGAAGGCGATTAGGTGCTCTAGGCTTAGGGGTTTGGACATCAGTGCTCAAGTTTTTACAGACAACACAGCGCAGGTAGATTTTCATTGCTGCTAACACTAGGCCTGAAGCCTCATATGTTTTTTTTTTGAGTTGCAGTTTGTATGAACACGCAGACCAAACCCTAAAGCCCAAACCCTAAACCCTAAACCCTAAACCTCAAATCCTAAACCCTAAACTCTAAACCCCGAACCCCTAAACCCTAGACCCTGAAGGGTTGTCGTTGTCCGATGCTTGACCAAGGGAGGGCGACAATTTCCTCTCCTTATCCCACGAGGGCAGCACTTCGGCTGGTTTGCTTGTCCGTCAGTTTTAGCGTTATATAGGGATATATAGGATTAGATAGAGAGATATAGGGTTATATAGGGTTGTCTAGGGACATATAGGGGGTGTCCCAAAATTGGGATGATGGCAAGAAAGTGGAAACTAGCATTTAGGGGTTACTGTTTCCGGTTATTTGCCTATCTGAATCTTGCAGGCCCCTTTTTTCCTGATGCTCGTACGAAAAATTCACAGCACTTCAGTAAGCCAAATTGCTAGGGGAAAGGAGTGCTTCTCGCTCCCACCTCTGAGTTTTCCCTCGACCATACCCGAATATAATTCATTGTTGGCAGGGCGGGGTGTTTATTCTTAGGACAGTTTTTTTTCTAATTACGTCGCTCGCGCGGCTTTGTTGTTTACCCTAGAAAGTCCCGTTCGAGTCTGGGGTTTAAGGTTTTGGCCTAAGCAACTGAACCAGTTTCTGCTTCAACTAGCCCATAAGATTCAGGAAGCTACTAGGTTATCATGTTCATGCCACGGTAAATAATCTTGAGCACGCAAACCCCCTAAGTTGTTCTTGGTTATGCGAGCTTCCTGTTGTATGATTCGGGAGCTTGAGCTATAGAATCCTAAGCCCTAACCCCTAAAACCTAAACCCTAGACCCTGATACAGGGACCGCACGAAATTGACCGCCACCAAGAAGTTGATAGGCTGCGGATCGCGTTGTAGGTCATGACAGCAGATACCCGGGCCCGCAGAGCATCTGGGTGGTTTGATCTGCTTCGCGATTCGGCCAACTTTCGATGTGGCAGGGATGTGCTGGGACAATTCTTGGTGGAGGTTACGCTGGCGGACGACCACCTCACTACGACGGAACCTGACCAGTGGTGCGTGCAAAGCTTGTACCGATTCCCTATGGCCATGGACGATGCGGTGCTTGCTACGGCGACTGGAAGACAAGAAAAATGTCAGGCAAGCAAGGCTAAGGGACAAAGGGTCCTCGGGCTGTGGAAGAGGAAGCCGCATGGCGACATGAACGCGGACTTCACCTGCACGTGACCAACAATGTGGGAGAGCCAGTGGCAAGATGCCATACGGTGCCAGCACCATCACAGGGCACGCTGGCAGTTCGTGTCATGCATCACCCGACCTCCTCCTCCTCCTCATCCAGCGCAAGCTTCCGAGCAAACTTGCTGAATGATGGTCACCGTGCCTGGGCTGCGATGCAGACTGAGGATGACTGCGTGAGGCCCATGCTGCCAGTGGTGACCAAGCATGGTTCTCATTGTGGTGCCAAAACCTGATAATCCGCTGCGGAAGTGGTCGCGAGGGTGGGCACGCAAGGGCTAGAGGCTTACCGCGCGCAGCATGCACAGACGGTTTGGCCCTTTTGGCTACAGGGATCGAGGTTCCTGGGACGGATGACGGTGGAGTACTGAGTGAAGCAAGCGCTGTCACGGAAGATGGCGAGATGGTGGGGTTACTTACAACAGGGTCCGAACGTGATGCGGAAGACCAATCAGGCAACTGAGTTGCGCATGAGAGAAGTGGGATGCGTGGAAAAACACTGGATTTTGATTT